>JAEMWC010000040.1:1335000-1407500 GCA_016490735.1 Pachyseris speciosa
AAAAGGATTTTTTAGTGACCTTTGCTGTGAAAAAGCCTGTATTTCTGTTAAGAAGCTTCGTTAGCACTCTGTATTCGGTTTAAACTTCGATTAAACAGTTGTTGTTGTTTTTTTTTATCACTCGTGACATTTAAAATTCCATTACCGGCTGATAACTGTAAGAGACAGAGAATAAATGTGATACCGAGTAAATGCATTGTGTCTATAATACAGGGCCCGCGCAGCAACTTTGCAAGTGGGGGCGCTCACTTCCAACGCGTTAGCGCGAGTCAACTCGGGGGGTCCGGGGGCATGCTCACCCGGAAAATTTAAAAATGAAAGTTCTCTGAAGTGGCTTGAAATGCATTTTAAACTAACATGGTGTGGTGAAGAATATTCTTTCAGCAACAAAAAGCGGTGTTTTAAAACAAGAATTTAATTACCTTTTCGCTTAACTAATCATAACTGGCAATTAGTAACGTATCCACAAAGCTCAACTCAACATACGATAGCCCTGGAGACATTGTACTGTTGAAAAGTGGGGGGGCTTCAGCCCTGCACGGTGCCTGTAATACGGGCAACAAATGCAAAGAGTCCTTGATGTACTTGTAATAATATTTCGATATAATTCTATATCATCTTCAGACTGAAGAGACATACAGGTAGCAGAAATTTAAATACTGTAAGATGGTACATTAGCATTAATATACACGTGAGAACGCAAAACAGAGAAAATGCTATCAGGAGAATAGGCATACTTCCTTACTGGCTTTTAGACAAGTTTCAAGTTCAAGTTTATTTAATTTATTTATGAAATAATATTACAGAAATATGCACTTCCGCAGTTAGCAAAGGCTAATCGGGGCGAGCAGTGTTAAATACGTATATTATAAAATAAATAAAAGATTTACAGAGCAAGAGATTCAAAATTCTACACAAATTATAAATACATCAATACATTTAAGATATGGCAAGAGAACAGAACAAGCTGAGGTCTTATAGTTTTGCTAATAAATTACACAAATCAATATAATCAACATATTTTGCAAGTCTCTGGAGGAGGAGATCATGAATTTTACTTTTAAAATTGTGTTTTGATAGCCGGCGCACTTCACAAGACAAGCTATTCCAGATTCTAACACCATTTCTTGAAAAAGCCTTTTCAAAGATGGTACTGAACGCTTGATGTGGAAAGCTTCTTTGTATAATAGTAGGTTCCAATTATCATCGCTGTCTATTATGTTTGTGTTGTCACCGTCACGGTTTGGGTGAGAAATTCTTTGTTCACTGGAGTGGTTGTTATCATTGATAAAAATGTCCGGTAAGTTGTATAAAGCTATTATGTGTTTGATTTGATCACAATAGCGCAGATGTTTATATATAGCGCTGTCTTTGTCCGTGAGCGCATGTTCTTGCGGGCGGACAAGCAGAATTCTATTCGTTTTGCCGATATACGTACCCGGGGGTGGGGGGGGGGGGGGGGGGGGTCCGACCCCTTACCCTTTTATATACCATTTTTGACAGAAAAGGTACCCCTTTCGTATACCTGCCATTGACAAATAGTACTCCTTTCGTATACCTAAAACAGGAAGCCTTCTTGTCATTTGCACGTAGCGTTCAATAATTAAAATAGTACAGTCATAACGTATGTGTGTTCGAAATATTTTAATGAAAGGCCCTTTTAAATATCTCAGTGACAAAATTCCCTACACTTTCATATACTTAGACTCGTTAAACCGCTACCCTTTCATATACCTGAAGCGTGAAAAAGGTACCCCTTTCAGGCAGAGCCTCCCCGTATAGGCCATTATAGGGAATGCCCCCCTGGGTATCCGTAGAATTGCAACCGGGGCGTTTGAAGAAGGGGTTTTTTGTTGTTCCCGCTGGCAAACTCTGGTCAACTCAAATTCAATGAGAGCGTGTGAGAGTTGATAAAAGTCGCCGAGATCGCATCAGAGCTTCAGACCAAACAAAAGCGAGACTCCGAACTGCTGTCGATAACTCTCATACTCGTTTGGTCCCTGCTTATATTGCTTCAAATATTTATCAAATTTTAGGTTTCAAATTTCAAAGGATGTTTAATCAAAACTGAGTACTTCTTTTGGGGTGTGGTGGCGGGGTCAGTTCGTGCTACCCCGCTAACTTTGCATAATTTCTTTAACTCACTCTTCTGATATCAACAGAACGTTGGCGTATTATATTTGAAGCTCGGGATCGGGGAAGGAGTCCACTTAGGTAGGGTGTGTCACGTTGAATGAACAAAAACAAAAACGGACATTTGGGCGGAAACATTATTTTATCCCAGGGTGCTTGAAAGAAATGTGCGCTTCCGCTTAGAAGGAGTTTGTAAATGTTGAGCATGGAGAAATCGTCGGGAGCGTGCTTTGGAATAAAAAAAAAGAGACACACTGAAAAAATCGTCTTTATTCTATTCAGTTAAGAATATTTCTCATAATAAATCACTCTGTATCATTCATTACAATAAAATTTGTCTCAGTTAAATAACCAATTTAATCACTGTGATGTCATTTCAATAGGTTTATAACTATTAATACAACTTCAAATGTTTCATTAACTTTTTATAACCTTACAATCATTATATTAATCTCCTAACTAGTAGGGAATACGCCGCGCTGACCCTCTTCAAACAGCTGTTAGAGTGTCATGTGTCACACAAGACTTTTTCTGTGACGCCCAAGCTACTAGTAGCCTGCGTCGCAGACAGTGCAAACCACTGGTATACAGTACTGGACTAATATCCAGGTTTTCACCTTGGTTTTGAGTGACAAGTCCAGCTGCACCACAGGCTACCAAGCTAGCCGATTTGGGAGAGGTAAATAGAGCACCAAGTGTTTACATTATCAAGCATCTCTCGTGATACAAAATACAGAAACAAAAATTAACAGCAGAAGTACTACCTTCTTTAGATTTTTTCTCCAAAGGAAAAGTGTTTCGCAGACATTCTCTAGCTTGAATGGTGAAGAACCATGCTAATGAAATCAGTAATACTTGCAATGAGGTTTTGCGGACGGGAGACGTGGAAGTTTCTTCCCAACACTCCCTCATTCTCGAGAACATTGGCTACTCTCGTAGAATAGAAGATGGGGGTTAATAGTACAAAATATGGTTTTGCTGCGTAGCACTCGAGTTAAATGATGCTAAATGAAAGTTTTGTTGTTTTTGTCCGAGTGCTGAGAATTAGTATACAGTTAATACCGTAAATCCTCTATTAAGCCCCATTCCCTTCTACTCCCTTATTCTTCACAACCAAGTTAATAAATGATAGACTGTATTAGTAATTAATCACGACTGTAACACTGATCCGGTACGGAAGGTTCGAATTTTGTATTTGATCTTCGGCTGCATGACCTCCAACTTTATGTGTTTGAACTTTTCCACTTTGCGTTCTAGTTCTTTATGGAGAATTGATCCCATTTTGTGATTGTTTGGAAAAGCAGTATAGCGTCCCGGAACCACAAGTCCGTCCTCGAGTCACCTCGCTCCTGTCGGTGAAAATTCTAAGCTACAACCGAGATAAAAATTTACACAACAGGAACGACAGTTCTATAGGCAAATGTCCAACTAATTCTTGATCTTGAGAGCTGCAGGTAGACAGGCGGTAAATACCAACCGCAAATTCATCAGACAGCTACCTACTACAATACCATATCAGACACTCAAATCTCCATATTAGACAGTCATTGCCCTGCTCCAAAACAGGAAGTAGGGAAGCTTAACTCTAGTGTTTTGATACCGGTAATGCGTTCGCTAGAAATTAAATATGCCCCCCCCCCCCTCAAAAGTGCTCAAACTGAATAAATAAGCCTTACGGTATACAGTTTCTCAGCACTGGGACAAAAACAACAAAACTTTCATTTAGAGGATAGGGGTTGCCTGGCGACAGAAACCAAAGTTATGAAGAAAAAGCGCCAAAATTAGTGATGGTACAAAACTAACAGAAATCTTTGGAAAGTTACCTCATGGAGGATGACTAACGGCAATGTTCTGAAGCAATTCAATTTTGAGACCTTTCGATTTGTTGAAAATTTATCGTTCCCTTGTCACTCGTAAAAAGACCAGAATGATATAACCACATCATGAAACTACATGGTGAAAGGGTGAAATCCCATGATGCACTCCAAATCATGCGCTGCTTTGCAAGCACAAACGAAGCTGACCTACTCGTGAACACCTGAGAGACAGTGGATGGTGAAGTCAAGCACTTTTCCTTTTGTGTTGGCTAAAAATTTCCTTATAATAAATTTAGTGACAATGATTTAATTTTGAAACAATTTAGTGATTTCGCTAACTTGAGATAAAATAAATAAAACGCTCAGGTAACGCTTTGTATTAAACCAGGCGTAGTCAATCGATAAACAGATAATCCGATAACAATCAATTTCCGATAGAAATCAATAACGATTGATTTATCGATTGTTAGCAATAGTTTTACAATTATCAACAAAATGCTATAAGAACAAAAACAATAACAGGAACAACTTGGTGTTTGTATCGATCTTCAGCGTCAGCGCAGTTCATAATACCGGACGGTAGCAGAAGGCGAGGCCAAAATAGCGGTGTGCAACCCTCTGAATGTCGTTATAGCAACGCCATAAATATAAATATGAAAAAACAACCCCCCGCCCCTCCCCACCTCCCCCCCCTCTCTTCTCGGGGACGATACTCCGGACCCGAGTGAGCGACGAAAATCGAGCCTAATGGAATAGTCGACGCTAATAATCGCTTCACTGTGCTTTATAATAAGCATAACACGAAACCTAACTCACGTAATCTCTCGTTAATACTGGTAAATTGTCACTACATCTCTGTATTCTGGTACCAGCAAAAGCCTCCGCATTTATACAAAACGCTTTATTAAATTTCTCTCGTGGTTTCAGCTGTTGTTGATCTCATTTAAGATTAGATTTTTACCACTGTTTATCTCCATCATAAAATATATTAATTCATTCACGTGGTACGATTCTTGTTAAAAAACAGATAAGGCCACAGTACATAACAGTACAACGGTTTTGGCTTATAAATCGATAATTACTGTAAATTTTAAAACGTAACAGAAATCAATAGAAAATGTAAACCATAAAATATAAAAACAAAAAGAAAAGGTATCACGCTGTGACTTCCATCATGTGTAATTCAAGGGGCAGGTACGTTCTCTGGAAGGCACTCATATTCCACAAGCGTGACGTCATGTCTTCCCAGCAATCCTTGCCAAATTTTGCAGAGGCTTTGTGGGTAGTGGACTGGAAGGAAAAAAAGTCAAAGTCGTGAGCGAAAGTAGGGAAAAACCCTAAGACCTCATCATCTAAACACCAGGCGGGGATCCAGGGGAGGTGAAATGGGTGAATTTTCACCCCCCTTTTTCTGAGCCACCCTTCTTTCTTTTTTTTTTTTTTTCTTATCCCTCAAACACCTCAACCAGGCTTTGGTTCTATTACATTATTACAAAAATTCACCCCCATTTCAAAATCCTGGATCCGCGCCTGAACACGTTAACAGTATTTCTCGGATGTACTCTATGCAGTGAGAGGAACATACAATGCAGTGACTAGGATTCTGAAGACGTCCTTAACACACCTTGGTGAAGGGCAGGGTTTTGGTTTTCACAGAAAATGCACGACTTCAAATTCGGACAATAGTGAGAAGTAAAGCTCATCGAGTGCCAACACCCTTAGTACCTTACTACTTATTGTAAGTTTAAAAATTCTTGCAGTCGCTAAGAAATATACCAATGAGAAATTATTACCACAGGCAAACGCTGGAAAACGCGTATGTGGATGTAAATGAGAGAGGGCGATTTAGCAAACAAGGACTTACATAACCTGCAGATATTCATAAGTCTGGATTCAATATGATAACCGACAACACTGATTACGCGCCAGCAGCAAGCACCTCAAACACAGCCTTAACCCAGACATTAATAAATGTTATTTCAATTCCGTGACTAACCTTCTCTGTTTATTTGCAGGTGCTTTTAGCAGTTCTTTATACTGATCACAGCGGATGAAACGTCGATAGCTGTCTGACTTCATGAGTTGAAAAATGTGATCCTAAGTATCCACAAAAGAAAAAAAGAACAATAGGTAGAGAAACAAACAGTTTAAAAATATCATAACGATACCTTGAAACAAAAGCAGAAGGCATTTTTATCCAATTTGTTGCCAGCAAATTAGGAATCAAATCAAATCAACGCTTTTAATAATTTTTGACAACTTCCTCAGTTTCTTTGTTTAGACTTTTCCTCTGGATGTCAACAGGTTCATGGTTTCAAAAACGTCACGATGCTGGTTGCTTAGTGCCAGTTACTTGTGAGAAATAAATTCAAAACTGGGAATAGGTGAGTAGTATAGTGTTTGGGGGTACCAGATCAAAAATGGGGTGTTTTAGCAAAATGATCTCGTATTCTGGAATATATAGTTATTTAATTTGATGGAATATATAGTTATTTAATTTGATGGAATATATAGTTATTTAATTTGATGGAATATATAGTTATTTAATTTGATGGAATCTATAGTTGCTCAATCTGATGGAACCAAGGTCAGCACACTTCATAAAATGCGTGACATTCTCGGAAAACAGGGAATGAGTCATCGCCTATAGACGTCATGTGTTAGTTGCATAAAGAAATGATATCTCACATAATATTATAGAATGAGTTGTAATTCAGTAATCCACAATGAATTAAAGAATATGGGAGAGTTCACATGTTCTTTTTGTGATCAGCTATTGGTCAAAGTTGTTAAAAGTGTGAAAGCACCTTGCTGTGATAATCAGAGAATGTTTAACGATGATGGTGAAAATGTTTGTCTAAATTGTGGTTCAGTCCACGGCTATGACTATTGTAAGGAGTACGTTGACTTTCATAATAATATGTATAAAATACGGCGAAAATCTGTATATCATCGGAAGTACCATATTGAAAATGTGATAAATGGTATGTGTTGCAAGAATAGATTTCAAATTTCAGTAAAAGATAAGGGTAAAATATTGAAAATATTCGAAGAGATAGACACTATCATCCCTTTGGTGAATAAGAATCGTAAAAGAATGATAAGCACCAAATTTATGCTTAAGCAAATATTCATAATGCTTGATCTACCATTTGATGAAATAATAGTTACAAGATCAAAGAAGACATTAAAATTTTATGATCAATATTGGGTTGAGATTCTATTGTTGAGATTTGATAAGATTATTCGTATTATCAAGCAGTGAATTTTTCATCATATTTCAGTAGGTACTTATCAATAATTGGACTATTATCAGTCACATAATCATCGATATTCTTCATTGAGATTTGTATACTTAAAGCATCAAAATCACCACTTCTCAACTTGTCTTTTATTGAATTGAGTAGATGTTGATAGCTTTGATAAGCATATGTGCAATTCTGGATTTTCAAATCTAGGTTTTTATGCTTCATCCACCCTTGTATCAAAAGTGATGCTGTACTGATGGCTACCAAACTAACACCACCAGTTGCCACGCTTGCAGCAAGACCACCTGTTGCAAATATAATAGACGCTGAATTACCAGCTAATTTCCATTTTTTGAACCGTTTAACCGCCTGTTTATGAGCCCAACACTTTCTGTGATATGTTCGGTAATAGGATTTTAATTCATTTACCTGATCTTCTGTTAATTCATCTGAAATATGATTCCAGTTGAATATGCTTTTTCGCTCTTTCATATATATCATTTATACAATAATTCTATTAAAAAGACAATACAGTATTCCTGACATCTGGCCGCATAATGGAGATCTTTTTCTTCGCTTTGTTGTGAGGTGCTTAGATATGGCATAACTATATCCACGGCCAATGAATAATCATTGTAAAATCTTCCATATGCATCATGGAGGATAGCATGAGTCTGTAATACATCAATCCAACCAAGAGTATGTTCTAAGAAGTTTGATAAACAACCGCTTCCGGGACCAATAAGGCCTATGTCTGTGTGAGATTTTATGATATCATCTATAGTAATATATCCTTTGAAATGCTTGTGTATAAAAATTTGTATACAAGACAGGATTTTAATATAGAATCATCTAAATTGGGGTAGTCTTTTTTGTAAATCTTGAAAACATAAGATACATATCTCAATAAGTCTTTCATATATCAGTTGTTTAGACAAAAATTTAAAGATCAAAATAATCTTCAATGAAACGATACATATTTCTCAGTTCTTGGTTAGTTAGTGATTTCTGCCAAACAGCAAAAGCATAAAGATCCATTTCACAAAAATTAATTGCAGAACCATCTGTATGAACTTGACAACCAATAAACATTTCTTGTGCACTACCAGTCAATGTTGCTGAAATTGATCCTGTTCCAACTGGTGTCATTGATGAAATACCTCTGAAAAATTCCATATTATGACCATCAACTCGAACAGTAAAAACTTCAATATTTCCCGTCAGATTAGCCAAAGAAGAAACAGCAAGTCTTCCATTTAATGTAGAACCGAAATCAATATAACATGCTCCATTAATCCAAGGCAGATGAACACCAAATCTAACAGCACCCTTACCCCATTGAAATTGTGATTGATATTTTGTTTGTTTTGTGTTTGCAATGATTATAACAGTACAAGTATTTCCACTCTGTCCAGCAACTTTAGAAACATCAAATGAACTGTTCTCCAAGTAGTCATCACTGCCATCAAAACGTATGAAAAACTTTTTCTTGACTGAATCTCTCAGTAACAATGGTTTTTTCGAATTAGAAGTTTGTGTAAAAGTGACATTATTAACAGGATCCAGCCAACTAGAAACTCTATCATCAGCATCAGTTGTCAATACAGACAGAGATGGTATCAAAGCAATTGAAATTCCATCAAGAACAGGTATACCAGGCAGTGAATTTGAAATAACAAAAGTTGCTCTATCTAACTTCAAATCTAGTTGTTTTTTTGTTACACAATCATCATCCGATGTTCCTTCATTAACATTTGTTATTTTATTTCCTCCAATATCAAAATGCTCATCTTGTGTTAATGTAAATCCATCACCTTTATCACCTTTATCACCTTTATTGTCTTGATTTAGTGAATGATTGAATACACCCATTATAATATTAATTTAGATTAATTCATGACCACTTCAAGTGTGAATGCTGTATCAAATGCTCCACTATTAGGATGTGAATAGTCAATTATAAAATAGCCTCTCGATAATGATTTATTGACGTCAACCGTTGTGATGTTTCTACCCGCAGCACCATGTCTGTGTTCAAAAATAGTTGCTGGTAATGGCAAATTTCCACACCTTCAGCTTTTGTCTTGAAGTAGAATATTCCGGGTTTTGTTCCTTGTATTACATACATATTCTTAATATGAAAGTTATTGTTATGAATGACTAAAAAATCAGAGCCATTTATCAATACAGGCTTTAAAGCATTCTTATTATGTCCTTGTTTGGCTTTGACAGAGCAATTTAAATATTGTATTTGACCGATTATTCCATTCCCATTCAAATCTAGATCACCTCCTAATTTCGGCCTGTAAAGAGCAAATCCACCCAAATCGAAAGCTGTTTCCATAATTACACCTGTAACGCTTGAACGAAATAGATTCAAACTATTATTATGAATTCTATAGCCATTCAGATTTAAATCACCACCAAGTTTAGCCTCTTTTATTAAATAGCTGTTCATATTAATATTATTTAGCATTGTCAATTCACCATTGTCTCCACCAAACAACCAATTTTCATTTTCTTTCACATCAAAACCATTCAAATCTAAATCAGTTTGTAATTGTATTGTTTCATTCACGATTTTGAAAGGTTCAGAGAAGTCGTAAACACTTGATGGAACGTCTACTGCTTCAAAATCAATACCATATACAACACAATGAACTTTGTACTTATTTGGATAAGTTGGGTTAGCATTAATATGAATCGTACAATATAAATATTCAGGTGGTGAACTTGCTGAAGGTTTTTCAATCCATAATAAATATCTCGAATGATCTTCATTTCTGTTGTCAAATTTTCTCCCTACAGTTTTATGAATTGTAATTCCACCAGTTGCACTGAATGTTACACTACTAAGACTCATTCCTTCATAATCAGGAAATAGCCATTCAAGAATGAAAGTGTATTTTCCATCTTTTATTGTATACATATTGAATCCAATTTAGCTCTGTAAATATGATTAGCTTCTTTATTCAAGTCTATATCAATGACCTTTTTTGAAATCAAATGTGGTGAACGAGGTAAATTGACATATCCATTAACTGTCAAGCCATATTCAGTGCTAATTTCATCGATATCATTCATCAAATATTTGAAAGCATTCTTTGGATGAGAAGCAGATGAAATATGACTTTTTTCTAATTGATCTAAATTTACGGCATCGGTTTTATTTGTTCCTTCTTTTAAGTCAATGATTTTATGCCCTCCAAGTTTCATATCCGCTGCCATCGCATTTGTTCCATTCAATAATAAAGTGTTTGCTCTGATAGTTTGTGAAGCTCGATTTAAAACTCTAAAGTTCACTGCATCAGTTTCATTCACCACGTCCGCTAAATTAGTCACTCTATTTCCACCCATCGACAAATCGCCATACATTGCAGTCGAACCGTCTCGTCGGAGAAAATATTCGTCAGTATAACGTTTTGTCGCCGCATCGTCTGCGTTGACGGGTGGAGCAAGATCAGTAATGGCATTGTTGTTCATATTTAGATTTTGTTGTGCAATCGTATCGAGTTTGGTTTGCAACCTCTGGTCCACATAACTTTTGTTTACAGCGTCTTGTGGGTTTGAGGGGTTATCCTGCAGGTTGAGGATTTTGTTTAATTTCATGTCAATATTACTGCCAAACGCAACATGGCCGTTTTCAATTTCATAAGCTGGGTCATGGAGAAAGTAAGACAAATTGGTATGATAGCCATAGGCCCCATAAACGATGATATGTGTTTTGGTGTTAGACGCAGGAGCTGTGCTAAAAAGTAAAACCTCAATTGACGCTTGACCACCACCAGTTTTTTCGATTCGGAAAAGC
The DNA here is from genome assembly GCA_016490735.1 of Pachyseris speciosa. Lineage (NCBI taxonomy): Eukaryota > Metazoa > Cnidaria > Anthozoa > Scleractinia > Pachyseridae > Pachyseris > Pachyseris speciosa. The sequence continues at coordinate 1,346,007 of JAEMWC010000040.1, forward strand.
TTCTTCATATAACCATCAACATACGGGGTTTTGAGAAAAGGTTTTTGAAATGGCTGTCCCGCATCTCGTATGTTCAATGTGCGAAGATCGAGCCCAATTGTAGCTTGGCGTGGGTCTGATGGTGAGTAAAACTCAGTAACAAATGTATACTGTCCATTTCTCAAAGATGTCACATTAAAACGAATTTTGGATGTAAAGTTGCCTCTTCGTTTGATGAAAAAAGACAATGATGACTTGTTTATGTGATAAGGTGATCTGTCAAAATTCTCAATTTGAAGGTTTGTTGCACCACTGACTGCAGAAGACTTGGATATGTCTTTTAACAGAAAAGCGAATGGGTTGCGTTGAGCTCCTGATGCTGAAAAAACAAGGTCATCAACATACTTTTTGTTGGCAGAATCTTTATCAGAGTTTGGAGATCCAACATTTGTTATTTTATTGTCACCCATGTCAAAATCACCAGTCATTGCAACACTTCCATCTTTTTTAAGAAATGGTGAAACATCAATGCCAGTAATTCCAGCAATTTCAGTATCAACATACCCCTTTGTGGCTGAATCATTGTTTGCTGTTGGCGCTGCTACATTAGTCAATTTGTTACCTCCAAGATTCAAATCAGAAGTCATTGCAACGCTTCCATCTTTTTTCACAAAGTTATTATTGAGATATGTTTTATCAGCTTTACCTATTACACCATCATCAACGTATTTTCTAGTTGCGCAGTCTTGTGGAAGTATAGGGCGTCCAACATTGACTATTCTATGAAAACTCATTTTAACCTCATTATCAAATACAATTCTTCCTTCTTCTATTTCAAAAGCTGGGTCGTGAATATGTGATAAAATGATATTAGAAAATCCATAAACACCATAAACTATGACATGATGTTTGGCATTATTTGTTAAATATGGTGAGATCAACAATAATTCCATTGATGTCTGACCAACTCTCGTTTTTTCAAGGAAGAATATTCTCTTGAGATAACCATCAACAAGATGAGTCTTTGGAAATGCTCTTTTTATTGAATCCTTTCTTTCAATTAAATTTGATGACAGATTGTCGTCATCGACTGTTGCATTGTTTGGGCTACCATCAGTATAAAACTCAACAACTAAAGTGTACTTTGAAACTTCCAATTGTGTCAGATCAAAACGAAGAACAGTTGTAAGACCAGCAGAAGGAATAACAAAAGACAAGGCTTTTTTATTGAAATTGTAAGGGCTTTTATCATAGTCTTCTAATTGCAGATTATTCGCATTTCTAAGAATAGTTGTTTTTGATATATCTTCAAGAAGAAATTTAAATGGATTAACACGTGTTCCTTCAATTGATAAAACAGCATCATTAACATATCCCAAGTTAGTAGAATCATAATGATTTACTGGATCATCAATATTTGTCAAACGTTTATTTTCAATGTCATAATTACCATCTTGTGTTAATTTGAATCCATCACCTTTGGGACCAACAGCTCCAGTAGCTCCTTGTGGACCAATTGCACCTGTATTACCTTTTGGACCTCTATCACCTTTTTCACCTTTGGGACCAATTGGACCTGCAGGGCCTCTTTCACCAGTTCCAGTTTCTGTTTTATCTTGATTTATTTGAGCATTAAAAACTCCCATTATATCATCTTGTTAGATTAATCTTCCAAGAATTCAGGTGGTATGGTTTCATAGATGACAGGTAGTCTCTTATTGTTTTTCAATACTTTTTGTGTCCTCCTGTATACTTCCATTTTCATTTTTTCAGCGATTTCAAATGGTGTTTCAACAGCAGCGTCAGGTTTGATCAATTTTTCGATTCTTTCTGTTCTGGGATTCTCCTGTTTTTCTGGATTTTGAAAATTGTTGATTGCCATATAATATTAGATTAGATTAAACAGCACCATAAAAATTTCTCTTGATTGTTTTCATCGGCTTGTCGACATAACAGAAGGAATATGGTTTTTTGGTTGCTTCAATGTATTTCTTCTTGTCAATTCCAAGCTCCTGTGCAATCAAGTTCCTTTCTCTTGAGGATGGGAAATCATAAAGGCAGAAGTGACTGCAATTGAGTCTGATTGATTTTGGGCATCCATAGAATGACTGTGTGAGATATATGACTGAACAGTTCTTGTGTCTCCCCTGAATGAAATAGCTGATTATCTGATCTTGTTTCTTGTCAGTCACGAAATCATCAAAAACAACCAATCGCTGCAAATTTGTGTCTTTTATTTGTTCAACTGGCAATATCTCTTCTTGACTGCAAACCAAGGCAGGATATCCAATGTGACTGCTTATTTCATCCATTACTTTCCGAAGATATTTGTACTTGTCTTGATCTAAATTTTTTGCATAAAGATGTATCTGATCATAATAAACCAATGGTTCCATAATCAGATGCATGAACAATGTTGTCTTTCCAGATCCAGAATTACCAGCCAGCAGCATCCTGAAAGTGTCTTTTGGCATATACGGATACAACTGTCTGAATGAATTCTTTAAACCCTGAATATCATAATTAGGGATTTCCATATGTAAATAGTTTAGATTAGTCTAACACAATTGTATATGGATATAGAACGAATGAAAAAGCTTCTTAAAAGTGGAATTGAAGCCGGAAATAAAACTAGAGAAGTTCGTGATGTTATCAAGACTTATGAATACAGAAAACAGGATGCTTATGATACAACATCAGAATTACTGAAACCCTCTATTGATGTCCAGAAGAGTGTGAAAGAAAGTGTCGACGAAAAACAGGATGAAGTTATTAAACAGTTGAAAAAGAATCAAAAAGCCTTGACATCTGGTTTCGAAGATCTTATGCTGATGAACACGTTACCTGAATCAGTACCAATGAAAACAACATTACCAATTGATTACAAACCTAAAATGATGACTGAAACAGAAGCACCATATAAGTCAGATCTTGACAAAGGTTTTTCACTTGAGGATATTCAAACATTGATGAAACATAAATTGCTCCTCCATCACAGATATTTAAATCATATATGGATGGTGAAATCGACATCGACAAGTATGACAAAATGATTGGTAAATTAACCCAAGATGTTGGAAGAAAAAAAGCTCATCTATCACAAACCAAAACGAAGAGGGATAAAAATAAAGAAAAGATATATGAATTGACTCAAGAGATCAAATTACTACAAAAGTACCGAAAAAGAATTGGCGCAGTTGAGGAAGGTGCATCAACTATTGGTTCAGGCATGGGTTCAAGGGATGCATTTTTGGGTGACATGCTTTCAAGACTACAGTTACTTGGTGGATCTATTTCAGCCGGCAACAACAGCAAAAATGTTCAAAATGAATTCACAAAAATATTGCATACATTGAACAGACTGGGAATCCTGAAAACCGGTGAGTTGAATAAAATAATGATGAAATATCTAATGTAAAAGTATATGACAGAAATTTCATTACGATTCAACAGTAAAAACAGAGACAAAATTGGTGTCAGCAAGAGTCATGATTTTGAAAAAAGATTCAATACACCTCTTAAATTAACGAATGATTTGAAATATGAAATGGCTGTGAATGTTATCAATATGACATACAGTTGGTACAATATCAGAGATATTTTTGGGAATAATCAAATTAAATACAGCTATGACAAAGGTGTAAACTGGGAAACAATAACATTCGTTAACGGGATGTATTCATACGACGATATCAATAGTTACATTCATGAGTATATGAGAAAAAATAGCCATGTACTGAATCCATCTGAAACAGACAAATCAAAATTCAAGTATGGTATTAATATAACTTTCGTTTTGTCAACATATCGCATTTTGATTGAACTCAATGAAAATTATCGTGTGGATCTCAGAAATAATGATTTCAGAAAACTTATCGGTTTCGATTCAAAATTAGTTTCAGCCAGAGAATATGGAACAAATCTACCTGACATTACAAGAGGAGTAGATGAAATTTATATCAATTGTGATTTGGTGACAGATAGCATTGTTGATGGAAATAGCACAAATACAATCGCTGTTATTCCAGTCACAAATCTAGTCAGAAGTTTACCTTTCACTTACAAACCTCGTTTTCTTTCATGGAATCCTGTCTCAACACATAATATCAGCTCAATACGCTTTTATGTCACAGACTCTTCTAGAGCTCCAGTCGATTTGAATGGGATAGATTGGTATATTGAGTTATTCTTGAGAGAGACAGAATTATAAAACCTAATAGTATATGAAACGGTTTGAGTTTAAAAAATATGAACAACATGGTGAAGGTATTGTGACTGATATGATCAAAACAGCTGGAAAAAAAGCAGCAACAACAATTGGTGAACATGCTGGCAAAAAAGCTGGTGACAAAATCATAGAACTTTTGAAAAAGAGAAAGAGTGGAACTGAGAGTGTGAGCCAGACTGGTGGTTTAATCAAAAGAAAGAGAGGTCGACCTCGTAAAATAAAATAACTTTTATCTAACACAATAATATATGTCAAACTATCGTGACTCAAAATATATCGAAAGATATGAAGATGTAGTGTTCGAACTAGAGACAGCACTTAATACTGTAGTAGCAAACAATGCTCATCAGAGAAAACAGGTTACCGTTTCATTGTTGATAACAGTGGAGAGACTACACCATTTGACTGGTATAATGCCCGTTTTAATGTTATTTTCATTGTAAAGAAGCTTGCAGATGGAGCTGACATTGCTGCAGGAGATCGAAATGGTATTGTTAATTCAGTTCACGCTCTTATTAACACCATTAATGTAAAAATGAATGGTCTTGATGTTTATGAGTGCCGAGATGCCAACCAAGCCACAAATATTAAGTCATTGCTTGAGTATTCACAGGGTTATGCTGTAAGTCAGGGAACCAATGAGTTCTTCTATCTTGACGACAAAAGACAAGCTGATGACAGAGTTGCCCAGGTGGCTACTTATAACAAAGGTTTCGCAGCTCGCAAAGCACTGTTGAATGGTGCAGCCGGTGAAGTAAATGCAGAGATAGCATTGAACAGATACGGTTTTTTCAAGAGCTTTTGGGATGAACTTATGCCTAACTCAAAAGTAGAGGTGAAATTGACACTTGAGAGTGATGCCAATTTGATTTGGCAAGCTGCTGATGATTGCCGTGTGGTACTAACTAAATTCCAGCTAATAGTTCCTCGCATTATTTTTAATTCTGCGGGAAAGTCCTTATACATGAGCAAGTATCTTGACAACAGAAAGTGGACTTACATGAGAGAAATGGTTGAGAGAGGCAATTCAACAAGACAACAGACTGCCAATTTCCGTATTTCCACAGCAATAAACAAACCCAGGCATGTCTTTGTATTCATCATCAATGATGCAATGATGCATCTCAGACAGCCAATAAATTTCTCTATAACACATTCTCAGTTGCAAATAACCGAACTTTGACTGATTGTTATCTTGAGGTTGGCAACGGAAATGATTATCCAGAGCTTCGTTATAAACCATCAACAGAACCAACAAGAGTATTTAGAGATGTTTTGAAATATGTTCAAGCTGTAAATGATTTCAGTGAAAGTACCCTTCTTAACAGGGGCAATTTCGGTACAATATTCCCTTTTGTTTATTTCGATCTGACAAAACAGAAACAGGATATTAAAGATGGAATGACAAAACTGACTTTCAAATACACTTTGAGTGCTGCAACAAATGCTGATTACAGTGTGTATGCACTGGTCCTCTATGAGCAGGATATTGAGATGAGAAAGACTGATGGAAAATTAATTCTGAGATCAATGTAAATTAAATAAATTAAATTAAATATTATTTGTATTAAATAAATTGAATAATTAAATTAAATGATTGTTTGTATTAAATACAATTTAGTATAAACATATATTATATGACTACTTATCATCCTCATGGAGTAAGACTTTCAAACAGTCAGAAGCAAAGGCTTGCAAAAGCTATACAAACAAATTCACCGGTAACATTGAGACTCGCACATGGAGATCTCACTGGAGGTGATCAAATGATGTTGACAAAAACACAGATAAAAAAATTAGCCAAATCACAGAGAAATGGAACAGGTGCTGATGTAAAGATATCCAAAGCACAGATCAGAAAATCAGTCCAAGAAGGAGGTTCTCTTTGGTCCAGTCTTTTTTCACTTGGAACAAGACTATTGCCTTATGCAGGTAAAGCAGTAGCTAAAGCGGCTCCAGCATTGGCTACAGGTGCTCTTTCTTCATTAGCAAGTCTCGGCATTGATAAACTATTTGGAAAGAAACAAAAAGGAGGATTTCTTATTCCTAATGCCAATTTATCCCAATTATTGAATGTAGGAAATTTATTGAATACGAGACAGATGGCTGATGTTATCCAAAAAATGCAGTATGGTGGAGACGTTGTTATAAAACCAACAAAAGCGCAGACTGGAAAGGGTATTGGAACAATACTCGCCAGCATTGGAATTCCTTTGGCTATAGAAGCAATCAGAAAATTAACTGGAAAAGGTTTGCATGTTGAAAGCAGCCGTCCAAGACGGTCAATACCTGTTCATGTTCCAGATGACATTGTACCCAGAAAGAAAGGTGGGAAACATGCTATGATTCCATGGCAATCTCCTCCTGTTTTTGGTACATGGAATAACCCAATCGGTTATGGAATGAAAAAAAAAAGAAAAGGAAAAGGACTTCTACTGGGCAAAAACAGTCCATTCAATTCAATCCCCATACTAGGAACCATTTTGTAAACAAACCCTTATCCAACTTTGATTTAATCAATTGGGTTAAACAACTTGGAATAAAACATTTTAGAGGAGTATTTTCAAGAGACAATCTTCCTAGACAAATAAAAAAGAATGAATGTGGGATAGTCAATCTTGACAGTAAGATTGGACCTGGTACTCACTGGGTATGTTATCGAATTGGTGATAGATACTGTGAATACTTTGACTCATTTGGTTTAATGATGCCAACAGAAGTACAGAAATACATGGCTACAAGTGGAAAACAACTTGAATACTCTGGAGATGAGATACAAGAAAGAGATTCAGTCTTGTGTGGATATTGGTGTTTGTACTATCTTCTTGAGAGACAAAAAGGCAGATCCATTCTTAATACAATACATAATGCTGAATTTGATCCAACAGACACAAGAGTCAATCACAGATTCATCATAGACTACTTTAAAAATATCTAACTTAATGGTATAATGGTAAAATCATATTGTGTGAAACAGAAGAAGCAGACTGAATGTGTACCAGGAAGCGAAACATACCAAAAGACTAAAAATGGAAGAACCATGATGAAATGCAAGTGTGCTGAATGTGGAATCACAAAGACTAAATTTGTCAGAAATCGGGGAAACTGAATAGCCCGTCTGAAGGGGCGGGCATACTAGATTCAGCCGCAGATATGGCGCTAACAGGATTCTTAGAACATGGAGTCCCTTATTTAGCGAAGAAGGGTGTTGAAATGGGTAGATATTATGCTTCTGAAGCAATGAGAAATCCAAAGCTGCAAAAGAAATTAATTGACAAAGGACTTTCCCTCGCAAAACCTGCAATCACAAAGGTTGGGTCAGAAGCTTTGAAACAACTCTCAACAAAAGTGAGACCAAATATTCGTTACAAAACAGATATCAAAGGATTAGATTATGGCGGTGCTATTGACATTCATAAGGTTATTGGCAAGCTTCCTAAACCGAAAAGTGGATGGACACCCGGAAAGTATAAATACATGGGACCTTATAATCCCCTCGATAAACAGTTAGAGTATGATAAAAACACAGGTGAGGTCTTGAAATGGAATGTACAACCTTATAACAAAGTGGATGAAATAGCAGCTTACCATGATATTTGTTATGATATGGGAAAAAATAAAGGTGAATGTGATAGAACAATGGTCGAGTCACTAGATCAAATACCATATGGTGAGATGCCAAAATGGGGTCAAACAGCTAGATTCTTAATTGACAAAAAACAGAAACTTGGTCTTGGTGTTTCAAAAAACGGAAAAAGCCGTCGAGTGAAGAAAACTGGCAAGAAAAACTAGCTGATGAATTACATGCACCCATAAAACGAAATTTCACTCGGCGGCGTGTGATTGTAAATAAAATTGATGAAATATGGGCAAGTGATCTAGTTGAAATGCAACAGTTCAGTAAATGGAATAAAGGTTATCGATATCTTCTTATGGTTATTGATGTCTTCAGCAAATATGGTTGGATTGTCCCATTGAAGGATAAGAAAGGTGAATCTGTCACTGAAGCATTCAAAACAATATTCAAGGAAGGCAGAAAACCACAGTATTTATGGGTCGACAAGGGAAAAGAGTTTTACAACAAACACTTGAAGGACTTGCTAGAGAAACATAGTGTACAGATGTACTCAACTGAGAATGAGGAGAAGTCATCAGTAGTTGAAAGATGGAATCGAACAATGAAGTCCAAAATGTGGAAGCAGTTCACTGTTCAAGGTAATACACAGTATTTAGACATGTTACCAAAATTAGTGAAACAGTATAATAATACCAAACATTCAAGCACAAAGATGACACCCGTTGAAGCATCTGATAAGAGGAATGAAGGAACTGTTTACTTCAATTTGTATGGTGATATGAAAACATTAAAACAGAAACCGAAATTCAAAATAGGTGATAAGGTTCGAATATCTAAGTATAAACGGAATGTGTTCGACAAGGGCTATACACCAAATTGGACTGAAGAAGTGTTTACAGTTGATAAGATCCAGTACACTAATCCAATAACATACAAAATAAAGGATCTGAAAGGTGAAGATATTGAAGGGAGTTTTTATGAAGCTGAATTATTGAAAGCCAGACAGGATGTTTTCCGTATTGATAAAGTCATTCGCAGAGATTACAAGAAGAAACAAGCTTTGGTGAAGTGGAAGGGTTACAGTGACGAATTTGACAGTTGGATACCGTTCAAGGATTTAAAAGACATATTATAAAGAGAAAATTATCTAACATATATGTGAGTAGACCATACAGTAGTACATACTGTCATTTGCTATTATGTAGCCAAGAATATTATTATTCCTGACTATATTTAAACACAGGTCGAAAATGAATTAAAAAAATAAATTACTATAATATACAAATGCAAAAATATTCCTACAATAATAAAGAATTGGATGTATCAATAGATTGTTATCTTGATGATAACAATGACATTTGGTTCAGAGGAAGAGACATAGCTATTATTCTCGACTATAAAAATCCACAAAAGGCAATCAAGGATCATGTTTTATCTGATGATAGAATCTTAAGAGACCACAAAATAAGCATAAATTCACGATGTAACAAAACGTTACCTCGTGCTGAGGCCACTGATTCACGATGTAACGAAACGTTACCTCGTGCTGAGACCATTGAAAAAACTTTCAAATGTTTTTTTATAAATGAATCAGGATTTTATTCACTAATACTGTCCTCTAAAAAACAGGAAGCAGTAAAATTCAAACATTGGGTTACATCAAAAGTATTACCATCAATCAGAAAACAGGGATATTACAGACAGTTCAATGATAGAAGTAATAACATGCTGATGATTGAAAGTGAAAATGATCTGCACTGCAAGATTGTATCATTCATCAGAAAAAAATATGAAGATGCTTTAATGGTGGCGGGATTAGGTGAAAATCAAATAAGCTCAAATATGAGAATCAGAAGTTATAACAAAGGATATATGGCTGGTCAGTGTGATTTAATGCTGTTGAATCCCACAAGAAAATACAATGCTCTTTGTCTTGAATTTAAAAGCCCAACAGGTGTGTATAAAGTGTCAGACAAACAGTCTGATATGAAGCTAATGTATGAGAAAAACAAATGCAAATACCTCATGAGCAATAGTTTTGAAGACTTGATTCATGAAATAACTAAACACTTAGAAGAAAGCAAATTATACTTATCAAGAAGGAAAGATTTAAAAGAAAATTAAATTGATATAAAAATAAAATATATAGATTATATATGGAGAATCAAAATGTCAAGAGAGGTCGGGGAAGGCCTAGAGTTCTCAGTGATGAGGAAAGAAAAAAACACAAGACTACCTATATGCTAAATAAAGAATGGTTCTGTAACATATGTAAGACAGGACGTAACTACACAATGGCAGGAAAATCTTGTCATATTAAAACAAAAAAACATCAAAAAAATATTCTTCAATAATTACAATTCAAAAGGATCCAGTAATTGGATCAATTGAATTCTCAACCATATTTAAACGCAGACGGAAATGTTTTAAAGAAATAATAACTATAGATATATTATAAATGGAAAAAATTATCGAAACTAGTAGTAATATGGACAAGAAAAGTCTTAAAAAATTGAGCAAATCTAAGCTAATCGAGTTGTTGTTGAAGCAGCAGAAAAAGCCTAAAGTTATTATAGTTGATGACACAAAACCTGTACCTAAACCAAGAACAAGACCAATTCCCGCCCCAAGGACGAAAAGACCAACTGTGAAAGAATTGGTTGATTATTTTGAGAGGAAAAGATTACCAGCACCACCAAAAGAATGGTTGGAAGAAATAGAACAATTGAAAAAGAGACCGATCCCAGCCCCCAGAACCAAACAGGTGATTCAGAGACCAACACCTACACCCAGGACTAAGATAGGGCAAACAGAGAAAGCTCTGAAAGGTTTCACAAAATCTTTTGAAATCAGTATAAAAAATAACAAAGACCCGCTTGCGCAACTGCAAAACACAAGAAAGGCTGTTGCATATAATATTATAAAATTGTTGAATGAAATTAAAGGTCTCAAATTTGTTGAAACACTTAAGGTAACATTTGCAAAAATGACTGACGGAGAAATAGAATACAAAACCGCATATTTCAACAGTGTAGCTCAAACAATTGTGAATAATCTGGAAGTAACTGAATCACTACAGTTGTCAAAAGACCAAATAATGAATAAGATTGCAGTTTGGGTATCTGAAGGTTCAGGTTGGACAATTGAATCTGTTGACAGCCATTATCTTAATGTTGTGAAATATGCGCCAATGAAGGGCTCCTCATACATTAAACTACCGAATGAACTCAGAAACAGTGCAAAGGGTTTGATTAACTTAAAAAATGAGGATAATGAATGCTTCCGATGGTGTCACATCAGACACCTGAACCCACAAGAGAAATACCCACAGAGGATTAAAAAAGTTGACAAAAAATACATTGAAAAATTGGATTATACAGGGATTGAATTCCCAGTTGCAATCAAGCATTACAACAAGATAGAGAAACAAAATGAGATCAACATCAATGTATTCGGTTATGAGGAGAAACAACCTTATCCAATTTTTGTTTCAAAAGAGAAATATGCAGACTGCTTGAATCTGCTTCTAATAACTGAAAATGAAAACAAGCATTATGTGCTGATCAAAGATTTCAATAAGTTTATGTACAATCAAACAAAGCACAAAGAAAGAAAACATTTTTGTATGCACTGTCTTCAATGCTTCAGCTCTGAAAGGGTGTTGAATGATCACAAGGACAACTGCATGCAAGTAAATGGCACACAGGCAATAAAAATGCCAAACAAAGATTACAACATACTGAAATTCAACAACTTTCATAAACAACAGCGGGTACCATTTGTTATATATGCTGACTTTGAGGCCATCACTGAAAAAATACACGGTTGCCAACCCAATAGTGATAAATCATACACTGAAGCCTATCAGAAGCATACTGACTGTGGCTACGGCTATAAAGTGGTTTGTTGTTATGATGATAAATACAGCAAACCAGCAGCAATATACAGGGGTGAAAAGGCTGTGTACAAATTTATGGAAGCTATGCTGGAGGAGGTCAAATATTGCAAGAATGTTGTGAAAAAAAATTTTAACAAACCATTGAAAATGACTAAAGATGATGAAGAGAAATTCCGAAAAGCCAAAGTTTGTCACATCTGTGATAAGAAATACACTGAAAAGGATATTAGAGTCCGAGATCATTGTCACATCACTGGTAAATACAGAGGTTCTACTCACCAAGATTGTAATCTGAAACTCAGAGTGAACCCAGAAGAAATAAAAATACCAGTCATATTTCACAATCTAAGAGGCTATGATAGTCATTTTATTATGCAGGAGATTGGAGCTATTGTTAAGAAGCACACTTACAAAAACAAGAAAGGTGAAGACTGCCAAATGAATATCAATGCTATCCCAAATAACATGGAGAAGTATATGGCTTTCATGCTTGGCAACCACTTGACCTTCATTGATAGTTTCCAGTTCATGAGCTCCAGTTTGGAAAAACTTGTAGGCAATCTACCTAGAGAAGCCTTAAAATACACCTCACAAGAGTTTAAGGGAAAGGATCTTAATCTGATGGCACAGAAAGGTGTTTATCCTTACGACTACATGGACAGTTTCGATCAATTCAATCAGAAGCTGCCCTCAAAAGATGAATTCTATAGCATACTGAGTGATACGCATATATCAGATGAAGACTACACACATGCTCAGACAGTGTGGGAAACATTCTCTTTGAAAAACATGGGTGATTATCATGACCTGTACCTTAAAACAGATGTACTCCTACTGGCTGATGTATTTGAAAACTTCAGAAAAACATGCCTTGAGTACTATAAAATGGACCCGTGTCACTATTTCACATCTCCCGGTTTATCTTGGGACGCCATGCTAAAAATGACTGACATAAAATTAGAATTGATGACTGATATTGATATGTTCCAGTTCATTGAAAAGGGTCTGCGCGGTGGTATCAGTTATATAGCCAACCGTTACGGTAAAGCAAATAATAAATACATGAAAGAGTATGACGAGAAGGCGCCCTCGAAGTACATCGTTTATCTTGATGCTAATAATTTGTATGGTTGGGCTATGAGTCAATATTTACCAACCGGTGGTTTCAAATGGTTGACACAAAAACAGATCAATAATTTAGACCTGGCTGTCTATAAAGAAGACAGCAACAAAGGTTTGATACTTGAAGTTGACCTCAGATACCCCCCAGAGTTACATGATCTTCACAATGACTATCCACTGGCACCGGAAAAGATTAAAGTGACTGGGGACATGCTATCAGATTATTGTAAAAACATAGCAAAGAAATACAATATATCAACTGGTCTGGTACATAAACTAATACCAACATTAAGCAACAAAGAAAAATACGTGCTCCATTATAGGAACCTCCAATTATATACTGATCTCGGTTTGAAAATAACTAAAATCCATCGAGTGTTAGAATTCAATCAGTCCGCGTGGCTTAGGCAATATATTGATTTCAATACTGAAAAACGTAAGAATGCTAAAAATGCCTTTGAGAAAGACTTTTTCAAGCTGATGAATAACAGTGTATTTGGCAAAACGATGGAAAACCTTAGAAAGCGAGTAGACGTCAGATTGGTGACTGATGAGGAGAAGCTATTGAAATTAGCTAGTAAACCCACTTATGTTAGCAGTAAAATCTTCAATGAAAATCTAGTATCTGTTCATAAGATAAAAGAAATACTTACTTTAAACCGGCCGGCATACGTGGGGATGTGTATTCTAGACCTTAGTAAGACACTGATGTACGATTTCCATTACAACTACATCAAAGAGAAATATGGAGATGAAGCAAAATTATTATTCACTGATACAGACAGTTTGACATATGAAATTGGAACCCATGACATCTATAGAAATTTCTGGAAGGATAAAAATAAATTTGATAACAGTGACTATCCTGAAAGCTCGCCATTCTCCGATAAGACCAATAAAAAAGTAATTGGTAAGATGAAAGATGAGACTGCTGGAGTCCCAATATGTGAATTCGTAGGACTGAGATCGAAGATGTATAGCTATATTAAAGATGATCAGAAAGGAGGGAAGACAGCAAAAGGTATTAGTAAGAATATTATTGAGAATAACATCAAACATGAAAATTATAAAGAGACACTATTTGATAATAAACAGATGCATCATAGAATGAAAACAATTAGAAGTCAGAACCATCAACTTGGAAGTTATGAGATAAATAAAGTATCACTCAGCTGCTTTGACGACAAGCGGTATATTCATGATAATGGCGTGACAAGCTTTGCTTATGGTCATTATGAAATCTAGCTGTTGACGTCACGCCATATGATTTTGTGAGTTTTAAAATACTGCCCTCTTTGGGGGGTTTCCCTTTCGAATGAGTCATCAAACTACGTCAGATTTTTCGCTTTTTACACATGCGTATTATTTTTTATCTTTGTAAATTTCATTTATGTACCACAAGCATAAAAATGAAAATACAAACGAATATATAAGGGTTGTTTCACACAGATAAACAGTGGCTTGTATGCAGAGTATCTAACGATTGGAAAAAGCGGGGGCCTTTCGTTAGCGAAATGTATACAAGCCACCCCGTGGAATAATGAAAAACCCCCGCCGTTATTCCATGGGTTGAAAAAATAAAAAAATAATAAAAAATGAAAAATAAAAAAATGAAAAATAAAAAAAATGAAAAATAAATAAAAAATCACCCTTAGATGGTGTCGGATTGTTGGGTAGAGCTATAGTGAAAGCTTAGGCTTTGACAGAAGTGCCGGTTCAATCTCAAGCCGGAGGGTGAAAAAACAAATAATTGGCCCCAAGAGGGTCTGATAGGGCCAGAGCGGAGTGGTGGTGGGAACATAAATGATAGTGCTCTGGTGGTGTGGTGGTGGGAATTCAAAAAAAACAAAACAAAAAAAAACCTCTCATGAGGGACGGGTGGTGATTCAAATTCCAAATTAAGTCCCTCATGAGAGGTTCTGGTGGCCACCAGTTTTGCTATTTTTTTCTGCAGCTATAGGCGATGACTCATTCCCTGTTTTCCGAGAATGTCACGCATTTTATGAAGTGTGCTGACCTTGGTTCCATCAGATTGAGCAACTATAGATTCCATCAAATTAAATAACTATATATTCCATCAAATTAAATAACTATATATTCCATCAAATTAAATAACTATATATTCCATCAAATTAAATAACTATATATTCCAGAATACGAGATCATTTTGCTAAAACACCCCATTTTTGATCTGGTACCCCCAAACACTATACTACTTAGGAGATGTTCACAAAGTTTAATTTCTGCTGCTTATTTAACTGTCGAGTGAAGAGAATAATGTTTCCCTGCTTTCCATTACATATCGATCACAGGTCAGTATAAAACATCCACAAGCAGCGCAAACCCACTAGTGGCAAAGAAAATGTTCAAATCCAAAGGAGCCAACAGGAGCAAACAGGAGCAAACAGGTTACACCAAAAGACCCTATCTTACTACTTACAGCAGAAGTTTTTTCTTTTGTTTGGTGCCCTACCTGAGCGGTATCAAACATGTATCGTCCAGGATTTTTCAGATTTAATTCAACTTGTTCCCTTGTCTTGCAGTCGACGTTAATAGGAGACGTTGCATTCTCAGATAAATACTCACTAACCAAAAAAAGGTGAGAGTAAATTTCAATCACAGTCACAACTCTGCTTGAAAACGCAAACATTCAAGGGTCATACAGCCTTATTTCACTTTTACCTTTTATATAATGAGCTTTCTGTCTGTGGATGAAGTTCCAAGTAATACATCAACCACTGGACTTACTTAAATATTTCCTGAGCTTTACTAGGAACATTACGAATGGGTGTGGCTTTCAGCTGCTCACAAGCTAACCAGAATCTGAAACATAACGCGTTCGTTTGATCAAGGTTCGTTATATATGCGAGGTATTATAATTGGGGTATTTATCAACTTAGACATGGTCACTTTCATGACCTTTGTCCTGTTTGTTCGTTTATTTCTTTCAATGAACCAGTCCACAAACAAGGACCAAGGATAACAACCCAAGAACACAGTCAACACGTAACTACTGGGAAGGGAGCCTAAGCCACACTGGTGAGAGGTGAGTACACAGGCAACCCACATAACTATGACGTAACTACTGGGAAGAGAGCCCAAGCCACAGTGGTAAGAGGTAAGTACACAGTCAACCCACATAAGTATGACGTAACTACTGGGAAGAGAGCCCAAGCCACACTGGTGAGAGGTGATTACACAGTCAACCTACATAATAATGACGTAACTACTGAGAGTAGAGCCCAAGCCTTCAGAGCGGAAAAACGTTCTGCACAGCTTTCTGCGCATCACTTTTTCGCGGGCTTTGGGGTTGCGGGTTGGTCTTTTGAATGAAATCAAACACGATGCCAGGAGAGCGTTCGAACCTTGTGAGGTGTTGTGTTTTTTTTTCTATTATTTCATTTTTTTGCCTGACTAAAGCACATGGGATTGTATACGAACAAGTGTTAGACGAGAGAAGAAATATGCAGTGGAATTAAAAGCTTTGAAACTCCCTAAAAGGCGAGTATTCATGTGATTTGAGTGTGTTTGTGATCAAGGGAAACAAGATTTTTTCCATCGTTTGGTCGTTAAGTTTGTAAACAACTGCTTGTTAGTGTTGCGTTCAGTCCTAAGTGATTTTTAAATTCTCAGTTTAATCGAATTTTGTTATAACCGGACTGCTTTGGAGACAGTGATTTCTTGGAAACTGAAATGATCAACTTGTCACGGTAAGATAAAAAAGGAACACACTGAAAGACGTTTATTTGATCATTCAAAGAAGTTGAAAAGTGTTTTTGTAAAAGTACTGTGCTTTGGATAAAAGTCAAAGCTAGTCAGCCGATTTTTCGATAGAGTCAGTTCGTTTTAATAATCATTTGCTCTTTTTGCCTCAACACAAGTGAAACGATGTTTTATAAAAAAAAAAGCGATGTAATTGCATAACTAACCTTTCTAATTAAGCTGCTCTCGTAGTGTGCAAAGTTTTTCAGTTTTGAAAGAACGCTGGGTGATGTGGAAGGGCAATGCACTCCTGAATTCATAGCGAAGCAAACTGGCAGAAAAGGCAATAATATGAGGGCAATAATTTGGAGGTGTTGGTTACTAAACATATTTTTCCAACGTGAGTTCAATTCTGGCTATACTGCTGAAAGTTTTGTGAAATTGTCTGCAACAAAATAAACTTGAGTATCGATATAAACACTCATTGGTAAAGTTAAACCGTTTCAAAAATAACTTTCGTACTTTGGCTGTGTGTTGGGACTTAAACTCAGTGTATACGGTTTATGACAAGCTGAAGTTCTCTGGAGAAATACAGTAGATAATGTGAAAAGCACCCGAGCGAGCGTGTTTAGTGAATACTGGCCACACCGTAAATCAATAAAATAATCTTTGCGAAACAAATTAAAAATCCGCTCTGGCAAAAAACTAGACACTTTGGCAAACACAGCATACGCAGATTAACTCTTTCGCTAACCACAGTTGAGCTCTCGACTTGAGATATTCAGTGGTTTGCTTATATTGCAACAAATAGTGAAGAGGTTGGTCACGACAACAAGACTTTCGAGCATGGTTTGTTTACACGCCGTAGGAACATTAGGGATCTTAACTTGTTTAATGCTTTTTTTTTTTTTGATAAAATCAAACTACAACACTTAAAATACATTTGAAAGATGAAAATTTTGCTGATCGTGGTTTTCATATGTTAAAAGGATTTGCAGGATGGAAAACCTCAATGCAGCCAAATGTCGCCAAGCGTTGATTACCTGACTGCAAGAACGATAATTAAATTTTTGCACAACAATTTTAAAACCCGCTCTGGCAAAAAACGAGACACTTTGGCAAACTCACATAATGAAGACTGGCTCTATCCCTACCCTCAGTTGAGTTCTCGAGCTTAGATATTCAGCAGTTTGCTTAGATAGCCACATTTTGTTAACCGGCCCATGAAAATAATGGACCTCCGAAAGCGATCTCTTTTCATACCGCTAAAGAAACGAGGACCTCAAAACGATTTTTATAGTCCAAGAAGTGTTGAGAAAATTGAAGGACAAGAAGGGTATATGTACAGCTAGTTATTTCTCTGGAATAATTATTGCTGTGTACCAGGATGCCTCCAGAGGCCTATCCTGATTTTTGAGATAAAAAAATTTTTAAAGCCGCCATTTTTTCAAATTTCTGGGTCTTGCGCTCGGCTCGGAGTTCGTGCATGCTTTTTGCGTTTTTTCCGCTCTGAAGCCCAAGCCACACTGGTACACAGTCAACCCAAATAAGTATGACGTAAGTACTGGGAAGAGAGCCCAAGCCACACTGGCGAGAGGTAAGTACACAGTCAACCCACATAAGTATGACGTAACTACTGGGAAGGGCGCCCAAGCCACAATGGTGAGAGGTGAGTACACAGTCAACCCACATAAGTATGACGTACCTACTGAGAAGAGAGCCCAAGCCACTATGGCAAGAGGTGAGAACACAGTCAACCCACATAACTATGACATAACTACTGGAAAGAGAGCCCAAGCCACACTGGCGAGAGGTGAGTACACAGTCAACCCACATAAGTATGACATAACTACTGGGAAGAGAGCCCAAGCCACACTGGCAAGAGGTGAGTACACAGTCAACCCACATAACTATGACGTAACTTCTGGGAAGGGCGCCCAAGCCACAATGGTGAGAGGTGAGTACACAGTCAACCCACATAACTGACATAACTACTGGGAAGAGAGCCCAAGCCACACTGGCGAGAGGTGAGTACATAGTCAATCCACATAACTATGACGTAACTACTGGGAAGGGCGCCCAAGCCACAATGGTGAGAGGTGAGCACACAGTCAACCCACATAAGTATGACGTAACTACTGAGAAGAGAGCCCAAGCCACACTGGCAAGAGGTGAGTACACAGTCAACCCACATAACTATGACGTAACTTCTGGGAAGGGCGCCCAAGCCACAATGGTGAGAGGTGAGTACACAGTCAACCCACATAACTATGACGTAACTACTGGGAAGGGCGCCCAAGCCGCAATGGTGAGAGGTGAGCACACAGTCAACCCACATAAGTATGACGTAACTACTGAGAAGAGAGCCCAAGCCACACTCGCAAGAGGTGAGTACACAGTCAACCCACATAACTATGACGTAACTACTGAGAAGAGAGCCCAAGCCACACTGGCAAGAGGTGAGTACACAGTCAACCCACATAACTATGACGTAACTACTGGGAAGGGCGCCCAAGCCACACTGGCGAGAGGTGAGTACACAGTCAACCCACATAACTGACATAACTACTGGGAAGAGAGCCCAAGCCACATTGGCGAGAGGTGAGTACACAGTCAACCCACATAACTATGACGTAACTACTGGGAAGGGCGCCCAAGCCACAATGGTGAGAGGTGAGCACACAGTCAACCCACATAAGTATGACGTAACTACTGAGAAGAGAGCCCAAGCCACACTCGCAAGAGGTGAGTACACAGTCAACCCACATAACTATGACGTAACTACTGAGAAGAGAGCCCAAGCCACACTGGCAAGAGGTGAGTACACAGTCAACCCACATAACTATGACGTAACTACTGGGAAGGGCGCCCAAGCCACACTGGCGAGAGGTGAGTACACAGTCAACCCACATAACTATGACGTAACTACTGGGGGGCGCCCAAGCCACAATGGTGAGAGGTGAGTACACAGTCAACCCACATAAGTATGACGTAACTACTGGGAAGAGAGCCCAAGCCACACTGGCAAGAGGTGAGTACACAGTCAACCCACATAACTATGACGTAACTACTGAGAAGAGAGCCCAAGCCACACTGGCAAGAGGTGAGTACACAGTCAACCCACATAACTATGATGTAACTACTAGGAAGGGCGCCCAAGCCACACTGGCGAGAGGTGAGTACACAGTCAACCCACATAACTATGATGTAACTACTGGAAGGGCGCCCAAGCCACACTGGCGAGAGGTGAGTACACAGTCAACCCACATAACTATGACGTAACTACTGGGAAGAGAGAGGTGAGTACTGTCATCCCGCTGCTATTCTTGCCTCCCCCAAAGGCGATAAAGTACTTCAGCTTCTATATTGGAGGCCAAATGTTCTATACAGTCATTCAACATGTATGTAGTTCTCACCCTAGATTTTCAGCACTAATTTCTTTCTCTAAAAATCGCGTGAAGTGCCTCCTTCCCAAAGGATCTGCGAGAAGTTCGGTTAAAGAAAATCCCCATTGTTTAACGCGTCGTGGAGGCACATAATGTCTGCAATGAATGTACGGAGTTTTTGTCAATAACAGAAGTCGTCAGACCGGAAGCGACTTGTTACTACTTGGGCATGAAAGAGATGTTATATAGAAAGAATCTTCAGTCAGTATATGATCAATTTTTAACCATTCTCTTTGAAAGCGGTTAACCTCCTTCGTGACTGGGCGAAATGTTTTGAGCAACACACTTTCTTTTGATACTGTCAAGTTGTTTCAGCTTTCCGGAAGTAAATCCTAAGTGAGATCCTGTGGTGGCTAAGTTTGACTTTGTTTTGATATTTTGAGTAATCTTGAGTGGAAATCCTTAAAATATATTTACCACCACATTCCTGTGGCATCGGTTCTACCTTTGATTTGGTGGATGACATTCGTGCTATTGAGCAGTACTTTACTTTTGGACTGTTAATGAAGGTTTTAAGGATGCTTTTGCCATTTAAGTATACCGATTATATTTAAAATGACAGCCACTATCCAACACTTTCCAGTGGTGTGGGACTGACCTTCGAGCCTGTTGACGAAATCTTATCATATATCTTGTTATTGATTTCTTTTCACTAAATAATAGCTATCATTTTGTTTAAGTAATTTTAGTCTTAACTTTGTGTATTATTTGTGTATCACTCCAAGTAATTTATTCTTCTTTTTTCCTTTGTGACTAGGGAGCCAAGGTTTTATAAGCCTCTTGGTTTCTTCTTAGACTGCGAGTAGTCTCTAATTTCGGCGATAGATTGTGGGGCGGGCGAAATACACGCGCGAGCGAGGTTGCGAGGAGACGCGACGCGAGGGGAGCGCCCAAAATTAGAGACTACAGACAAAGCCAGGGAGTTTGAATTCAGCGCATACATTCCAAGTGCAAAACTCTGATTTGCTCTTTCTTAAAATCTGTCAACAGTACACAAGCCGCTGTCAACACTCACAACAACATTGACTCGGTACAGATTACACCACTTTGACAAGAGGTTTTTCAGTTCCATTCAAGACCACTAACTCTTCGATCTCTGAGCAATCACGGCCATAATTTATGGATCTTCTCGCTTTTCTCGCTTCGGGCGTGTTTTCCGGTGACGACTCCAGTCTAATTGAATTTTTTTGGCAGAATTTGTGGAAGGGGAACGCGCCATGTGTTTAAACCTCACACACGCGATCGGCGAAGACTCACTGGAATCACTGGTAGACTTCGAACAACTTTGCGGCTCGGTTTGTGCACTAAGATTTCTTACAAAGAAACGAAACAGTGCAGTGGCAGTACGGATTTTCCTGGCGCGTTTCTTACACACTCGGGACGAGAGTTAAGAAGATTGTTCAAACCCCAGTTCGCTTAGAAGTTCCACGAGGCGACGTTTCTCCGCTCCGACCCGTTCTGTGGTCTGGCACAGATTTTTGCTTGCCCCGTAATTAACAAGAAAATTGCAACCGCAAACAGGGCAGATATCATTACAGGTAGGCTTCTAGGAGGCCTTCCTACCGCATTCTTTATTGTTTCTGCCATTTATACGCGGCTTCCCGAGAAACAACGTTAACACGGAGGGCTTTTCATTCAATTTTTGCTGTAACGAACATCTCCCGCAGTTTATCGATGACAGGTGCAAGTGACAGGAAGCCAAGAGAAGGAATCTCACTGGCTGCGCTTAATTGGCTTGGAAAACGATATGAAATTTACACTTCGAAATCACTCTGCCGTGAAAGGTCAAACTCCCTGGCTTTGTCTGTAGTCTCTAATTTTTTGCGTTCCCCTCGCGTCGCGTCTCCTCGCAACTTCGCGCGCGCGTGTCTTTCGCCCACCCCACAATCCATCGCCGAAATTAGAGACTACTCGCAGTCAATTTTTGCCAGCTTAATCATTGTATTTACAACCATGAACACTAGAAATATCTATGGAATGTTATCGTGTTTCAAGTAAAAACCCAATCACGCGTGAGAAAACTAAACCGCAAAACAGTAACGGTAATTAGGTTGTGGTTTCATGTTGCTTCTGATTGGTCGCGAAACAATAAACATTTCAGAAATTTTTCTGGTGTTTCACGGTTATATGGGAAAGACTGTTTACCTTTATGTTTACGTTGTTTGGCTAAAAAAGGTGAGGGTAAAAGGAGCAACGAGTTTGCGGAATGGCATGTGGCATGACTTGCGGAATCGCATAATTATGCGGAATGTAATATATGAAGAATGGCTCGAAGAAATTAATTCAACTGAAAGCGTTAATTATTCTACTACCCAGAGAATAATCGCAAGCTAGCTGCCGATCTCGGTCACAACTACTCTTCACCGGGCTTGCTTTCGTACTGATAAACAGTACACTTATGGACTCTTGAGGTGATTAAATTTACCTTGAGTTTTGCTTTCAGAGGATTAGTCTGTTCGGGAATGATATTTACAGTGTATTTGTGCGAATCGTTCGTGGCTGCGAGACAAGCGAGCTTTTGCCATCTTGTCAATTTCACGGTGTAGGTCAAACTCTTTTGGCAGTTTTGAAATGGATTAAATAAATTTTTTTTTTCCGGGGTCGATTGTAAGAGATTTAGGAATGGAGCCTCGTAGAGGCTTATTGTGGTTTTCAGAGTTTTATCAGTCTCTCACATCGGTCACGCTGCTAATTTGCTGTTATGATATGAATAACTGAATCGAACTAAGTGCTCTCGTTGATGAGTCGCCTCGTCGAAGATCGAGCGAAAAACGGGGAAATTATAATCAGCTGCGAACTGACCAATCCTATAAAAGCAAACTCATAGTAAATCTCTTCAAGGGTTCATTTGTAAAATATTTATATCAAGTCTATCAAAGCAAACCTCGTGTAGAGCTGCAGTGCTCTACACCAGTGAAAAATTTCTCGGTCAAACATTTTGTTGTCAATCGAGGTCAACAAAGTCTAGCCCCTTCTCTAGATAATAATTTTACGGTTAATAATCTTGATCTTGCATATTGGAACTCGCGATTATTAATTGCGTCTGACAGCCTAACAGAGTGAATAATCGTAAGCTAGTTGCTGATCTCGGTGACAACAAAATGTTGAAAACAAATTGGATTTGACCGAGAAATTTTTCAGTAGAGAGGCTTAAGCTTTGATAGACTTGATATAAATATTTACAAATGAACCCGCTTAAAGGGATTTGTCTTGAGTTTGCTTTTATAGGATTATTCAGTTCGCAACTGATTATATTTTCAGAGTTCACTGAGTTATTCATATAACAACAAAAGCAGCGCACCCATGTGAGACTCTTGTAAAACTCTGAAAACCATAATAAAGCCTCTGCGAGACTCCGTTCCTAAATCGCTTACAATCGAGCCCGGAAAAATAAAATTTTATATAATTCAAAACTGCCAAGAGTTTCACCTACACTGTGAAACTGACAAGATAGCAAAAGATCTCGTCTCGCAACCGAACGATTCTTTCATTCGGCAGTGACTAAAAGTGGGACGTGGGGACGTGGGGACGTGGGGACGTGGGGACGTGGGACTCGGGGACGCGGAGACGTTGGACGCGGGGACGTTGGACGCGGGGACGCGGGGACGCGGGGACGCGGGGACGCGGGACGTGGGGACGTGGGGACGCGGGACTCGGGGACGTAGGACTCGGGGACGCCGGGGCGTGGGACTCGGGGACGCGAGGACGTGATAAACAAACAACACCCGAATTTTCCGCTGAATTTGCAATTTACAGTTCTCGGTGTTAAGAGAAAGGTATTACATGATGGAGTTTGTCAGCAGACCAGTAGCCATCGTCCTTGTTCTGCCGGATATGTTTGCTTGCCTATTTTATCATGAGAGCCCTGGGAACACAATAGCTTCAGCGCAGGGGATCTTATACCTCGTGGGCAGCCATGGAGGACTTTCCTGGTAAGTAACTGTGTTTTCTTGTTAATCCTTTGACATCCGTGCCTTATGCTTGCTACTTTCGATGCTGATGTTTACTTCAGGAAAACCGTTGTCCAAAAATGCATATTTCTTTGATTTTCATTCCTAGAATGTGTGGATATTCTCGTAACGATCTCGAGCTGGAAAGTGAGTGAAAACCGAAGAAAAGTACATGTTAAGAATCCGAAGAAAGGTACAAAAATTATTGTTTGAGATTTCGATAGGAACTGGAATGGATCATTTACTAAAGTAAATTAAGCATTACTGATTAAGGTGTGCACCATTTGTGTTCCTTCAGTCCCAGCTCGAGATCATTACGAGAGTTTATATCCACACATTCTAGGAATGAAAATCAAAGAAATTAAAGGATTAACAAGAAAACACAGTTACTTAAGTAACTGTGTTTTCTTGTTAATCCTTTAATTTCTTTGATTACCAGGAAAGTCCTCCATGGCTGCCCACGAGGTATAAGATCCCCTGCGCTGAAGCTATTGTGTTCCCAGGGCTCTCATGGTAAAATAGGCAAGCAAACATATCCGGCAGAACAAGGACGATGGCTACTGGTCTGCTGACAAACTCCATCATGTAATACCTTTCTCTTAACCACCGAGAACTGTAAATTGCAAATTCAGCGGAAAATTCGGGTGTTGTTTGTTTATCACGTCCTCGCGTCCCCGAGTCCTACGTCCCCTCGTCCCACGTCCCCTCGTCCCCGCGTCCCCGCGTCCCCGCGTCCCCGCGTCCCCGCGTCCCCGCGTCCCCACGTCGTGCCACATGCCATTCCGCAAACTCATTCTGCCTTTTACCCTCACCGGGCTAAAAAGAATTCAACTGAACTGTACTGAAATCCTCAACGTCATACAATGAAAATGACGGAGTAGCACTATCTTGTGGAGTTGCTATTTATTCTGTACAATGTGGTTCTGACATTCGGGCGCGTAAACAAAATCTTTACCTGTAACCATTCAAATGAAAGCTAATGAGAAATCATGAGTATTACTCAAAACTCCTGATTAAACTCTGTGGTCTAAGGAAGAAGAAAAAATGAAGGAAATGAACGTACAAGCTTTTATCCCGTTCCCAGTGCGTAATATCATCTGTAATCCAAGGATTTGAAGGCTCTGGAGACCAGACGAATGCATCATATTCTACATACTGCTCACATCTTTGAATAAGACTGCAACGAAAATGCAAAGAATTAATATTACACAATCGCGTCTGTTTAAAACTCCACTGTGGCACTCGTGTTCGTGCATGACTGAACACTCTAAGAAATGATGCTTGAGAGAGCAATCTCCATAATCATTATTAGTATATACCACACAAGTAAATAGTGCTTTTCGCGCGCTCTGATTGGTTAACTCGGAGGTGATTAGCAAGTACTATTCACCTCCGACCAGCCGGAGCGCGAGATTTTACAATTTCCGACCGCTTTTCGGTATATTGTCACACATAAAGCAATGTTTTGGTCCGTTAATTATTCAGCTTGTGTGGTATATACTAAAACAATTATTCACCTCAGTGTCGGTGAAAGTGGTGGATATTTACTTGTTAAATATCCACCACGAGCAGTCAGATGAGTGAGTTCTTCTTATCCTACAATTCACCTTACTGGTATGACTTGGGTGTACATCGTAACTGATACGTGATAGGTTCAGATCTAAATTCACATATAAATTAATATAATTATGATATTTGACAGTCAATATCTAAATTCAATTGGTGAATAAAATGTTCTAAGTTAAAGATGTGATGGGTCATTGCAACTTCATATTATGCAACTTCAGGAGCAATGAAAAATAAACTTTCAAAGAACTGATAACTTTATCCAACGGATAAGTCACTATCAGTGCCACTATCTAGCAGGCAAAAAGTATCACAAGTACCACCCGCGTGCGCCTATCTGCTGGATAGTGACTTATCTGTTGAATAAAATTAAGCACCTCTGACCTCTGCGATACTGGTGCAGTCCTTTATCAACAGAGCTAGTTATTTTGTTGGTTCGTAATAAACCCATAAGTGATGAATAAATGACTAGGAATATGTCCCGGCGAAGTCAATTGAACTCGTTCGATTGGTTTGGTAACGGAAAATAATCGAACTGGAACTTTTTGGTGAGTTTGATTAATCGAACTCGTGAGTTCGATTACTGAACTGAATCGAACCAATGGAACTAAATCGGCGCGATTAGTTCGATTTTGTTCAGCAGAAAGAGGAAAAGGCAATATAAGCATTCAGTTTCAATCGGAAAGATTTTCCTCTTATATGTATGTGGGGCATGTGTGAAAACATAAACTCATTTCATTTAATTTAAGTCTTAAAGTAATTCAAAATCGATAAATTTACAATTAATACTGGAAAACATAAACAGCATCAGTTGACGTTGCCAATGTCCAAGCTGGCTGCGGCCATCGTCAGTTACCTTCAGAGCTGGACCCCTAGCTATCTCCCTTCAATAATAAACTTTTCACCGACACTGACGGAGAAAGAGCACCGGTGGTAGCCTTGAACCATCGCTTTTAGAATTGTTAGTTTCACGCTGGGTTTCACGTTCTCTTCCCTCTCCGACATCTTGCCTGTGTACTCTTGTTTGAAATTGTAGCATCGACTGGCAAAATTTCTGGGTGAGTTAGATTATGTTTGATTACCTTCGGTCGCCTCGCCCACAAGTTAACTCACCTACAGGTTAATTAAATCGCCTACACTGACGGTAACTCGCCTACATATGACGTTAACTCGCCTAGACATTCGAAGTTACTTTTTATGTTTGAAGATAAAGCATTAATCAATGCTAAGAAGTTTACAGCATGACTCGACTAAGTCATTAAGTCAGATTAAGGCGAGGCGACCGACATTTATTGGAGTTCGACTAAGTTCAATTAGCGAACGTTCCATTGACTACGCCGGGATATATAAAACTCATATATATCTGAACGAGATGTGAATGATCATTGCAGTTATGAACACAACGTAAGCAGTAGTGAAAATAAAGCCTTAATTCAAAAAGAAAAGAAACAAAACAGGCTTGTACGGGAGTAGAACCCATGACTTCTGCAATACCGGTGCAGCGCTCTACCAACTGGCAGCTGGTCATTTTGTTTGTTCGTAATGAACCTGTAAGTGATGAATAAATGCAAATCACACATTTGAATTGTGGTGGAAAATTAAAGATGCAATGAATCATCATACAGGGCTGTGCCAACTTCATTTTCTCTTTTTCGCATGAAGAGTAACAATTCAATGTTGGCAACCTTTCAGAGGCCTGTGAAGTCTTCATTCGCCGTTTGTGAAGTTGCTGTCTCAATTCTTTAACCTGAAATGCAAGTAAAACCACTGAATATTGCATTATTGTTATAAGACCAGCATCATTCAAATTAAATCCAGTACTACTCAAGAATACACCGAGTGCCAAGAGTTTAACGAGTTTTCTTTTCTTGAAGTCTACACAACACCGACTCAAGAGATACAAGTATCACAAGAATACATAAAATCTATACAAACAATGCTACTTTCAAGAAATCAATATGCCATTAACTACAGATACTGTTCTCCATGATGTTTAACTTTTAGGCTTTGCTTTATTCTGGTCATAAGACAAGCCAAACACAGTGTATGAATAACAGTAAGAATCCTGAAAGCCTTACATTCAATCTGGAAGCTAGAAATGGTTAGAAACCTTCTACAGAAACATTTTGGCACAAGGAGTTAAGATTGTTCACCCCAAACCACCCTTAAACTTTGCTTTAAGTGTAGAATGTATGGAGGCAAGACTTGTGTGGACAAATTTACTTTGAATCCCACCTTAGATTAGGAAGTGCTAGAGGGTTCTGTTTTTCTTTTGGGGAGATAAGGAAACACTAGCAATAGCCTTTGAAAGAAAATTACATTGTTACCTCCTTCTTGACACCATCCAAAGCCGACATGGATGACAAAGATAATGGAGAATCATCTTTAAAAAAATTGATCTGTAACAGAAGAACAACAAACACTAACATTACAGCCAAAAAGCAGTACAACTCGCTTAACAAGGCTGTTGATAAGCTGCCCTGCTAGCAGATGCCTCGATCTTTTCCTTGTATTTAGCGTGCAGGAGAAAAGAGACCTCTGCCATGGGTCCGCCGTCTGAGTTCGTGGACGGAGGTTTTAAAACCCATGCTCCATGTATTGTTTGTCATTTGATCACGTGATGGTTCGGTCGCTAGGAAACCACAATGCATGCTCAACACAGACCGTTTCGACCCATGGCAGAGGTCTCTTTTCTCCAGCGTGCTCAGTACAAGGAAAAGAGGCCTGTGCTGGCAGGGAAATGATAAGCAAAACAAGAAACAAACAAACAAAAAAGATTACAAGGATTAAGAAAGAGCAATCTGAGGCCCTGCAAGGAAAGCCAAGAGACCAAGGCAGTTAATATAAAAATAAAAGCATGCAATTTTTTTCTTGTGAATGATATATGAAATAAATCATTATATGAACTGCAGAAATGAAATGAAATGATCATTTCTTCATTTCTTTCATTTCTGCAGTTCATATATGATTTATTTCATATATCATTCACACTCATTTCTTTCACAGGAACATATGAACCCACAATTGACCTGCTCCCAACGTCAGTGGCATCATAGCACAATTGTTAGAGCATCGCATCAGTATCGTGAGGTCACAGGTTCAAACCCCGTTGAAGTCTTGAATTTTTTTCAGGCTTCTTTACGCAATTGTATAAATCCGCCCAAATGCAAATTTTTCCTGTAACCTTTGGAATGCCCACTTTTCTGGCATATGGAAAAGTACATATATAACAGCTAGTTAATTCAAGTACATTGCAACCAAGTACAGCTTGACCACAGTTCGCTTAGAAAACAAAAATCAAATGAAAAGCTGACATAAGATGGTTATGCTGTTAGTCCTTCATTTATACAGCCTTTTCATAGAATACTCATTTTCTGACCATTCCACTCTTTTCTTTGTCAGACACTGTATATCAGTAAAGCTGGTCAATAATGACACTCATACCTTAAATAATTTGTATGCACAAATTTGTACATGCAATGATGTTGAGGTTTATTTATATAATTATTCAACTCATCATATTTATTTTCCTTTAGGTTTCTGACCATCTCTCCTGTTTGTTCTTGTTCAGGCAAGCAATAGAGTTCTTACAGCACAATTTTCCATTTTCAAAGTGGCATAAATGTGGCAAGAAAATTAGTGCAGTGTTTTCAGTAACCTTAAACCACTCAGTGAACTAGACATTAAGTTAAGATACCAGTTTAATGACTTGCTGGCAAAACTTGAGGGGTAAACAATCATGTATGTTAAGACGCCTTGGTACATAAACAATAAAAGCTTTATCTAAATTTTAATTACTTTATCTTTTAGTTTTCATATGCCAGGGAAATTATTTTACATTGAAATTCACTTTTATGATACAAATAATATGCATTGCATTGAATTTGCTCCATTTCCTGATAATAAAACCACATTTTACTATGCAATTTAGTGAATTAGTTGATGAAAAAATATTAAAATGCCCACCTTTCTCTTTCTACTGGGAGATGTATCAACTGCTTTGCAAGCCTTTTTAATGTCTATTTCAGTTACAGACACACAACCTGGCTAAAAAGAAACAAAAAGGATCTAGTGCACATGGACAGGAAAAAGTCTATAACACAAAATTAACATGGTTGTATGTATAACAACTTTCCCTGTCAAAAGTAGCAATATGGTGCAAGGTAACCACAAAAGCTGTAACACATTATTTTAAAAGCACATTTTTATCTTGGATTGATCCAACACCATAACTCAAGGTGGTTAAGCTTGTCCTTGGATTTATCTCTGATTGATTTAGGCACTGTTTACACGGACGCGGTTTCATTTGTAACCGCATCGTTTCGATGCGGTTACGCCTTTCGTTTACATGGCGCCGGTCGAGTTCGTTATCAGAACCGGGTCGTTTTGAAAACGCTTTCAAAAGTGGAGCGTTTTCAAAACGATACGGTTTCATTGGTCGTGTAAACGGCGAAACCGCATCGATTTAAAAACGGTTACTTATTTTGGTGCGAAATTGGCTGGTTCGCGAAGGGTAAATATAGTGAACCTCGCACGGAGTGCAGCGCTTTTTGGCACAATCAGATTAAGTTCGCGTTTTCAGCTTTCATATATTTTACTCTCTATAAACCGAGAGGAATATCGTAATAACAGGCAGAGATGTCTTGAAATGTTGACTTTTTCGTCCATATGTTCCACAGTAACGAAGAGAAAAGCAAAACGACGATTCTGGATTCGGCCTGGGAGAACTCGTGTTTGATGGGACAACTTTTTGGACGGTATTATGCTTCCAGAAGAATGCCTGAGTGCAAGATCGCCATGACGTAAACGGTGGGATAGGTCCCGTGTAAACACTTCGAAACCGTGTCGTTTTTGATGCGGTTTCGAGGTCATGAAACTGTGTCGATTGGAAACCACATCCGTGTAAACGATGCCTTAAGGGGGGACTAACTTAACTACAAAATGAGCTAACATTGTTGCTATGGAAAGTTCCCAACGCTCATATCTTGGAAACCCTAACTTGCACAGACAAGCTGTCTGGCTATGTTTTTACAATCAAAAAGGTTTACAAGATTTTCGAGTCACAACCGTATTTGGTAAGTCACGTGACTAGAACAGAAAAAGGCCTAAAACTCGAGTGGCGTACACTTCTGGATATCGAAAATGGTGCCATTGGTTAACAATCGCCAAGGTGCAAAACTCTACGTATCGATTTTTGGAAATTCGCATTTTTCTGAGATTTATGACGTCATAAGCACGCAAATTCATACCATTTCGTCATTATCATTACGGTTATGTACGTTAACAACAATTGCTTACGTAGGCTTGTAAAGAAGGCTGGAATATCTCCGATTGGCAAAAAAAATCGGAACTTCACATAATTTTCTCCAAGTTTTAGGGATTTTTCTCTCTAAGGCGCGGTTGGGGCCTGGGGCAAGTTACGCTTGCGCAATAGCAAATTATTAATTTTACATGTTGACCTCTTCGCACGTTTCACCAATACAGTGGCAAAAACACCGAAAAACTGTGTTTTACAAATACAGTCCGCAAAAATCCCTTGGCAACAACGCTAAGTATGTAGTTAAGTTAGCCCCCCCTTAACAGGCATGACTGAACAGCCCCTGAATTCTTACCTATACCAAACCTATGATTGCCCTGCAACGACCTCTTGGTAGCAGAATACAACTCATTTGAGGGAGCTCATTTCAAATCAAAACAAAGATCACTTATCTGTACAAATTTACTTGAAAGGCTTAAAAATAAGGATGGTGATTGGGCTGTGTTCACTACATACCTGAAAGAACTAGATTTTTTTATGAAGTTACTGGCTTTTGTAGATGTTCAAAAACTCTGATGATTGAGACACTAAGTTACACTTTTATCTTTGTCAGGAATGAATTCACCATAATTTCCTAATTATATGGATGTACAGCATAAAAAATTATGCCACTTTTGGTAAAAATGCTACTCAATAAGAGGTAGATGAAATGGATCACTGTAAAGACGTCTTACTGGAGGTCTGTGCACATTCCAAAACGCTCTCTCTTGACTGTCTAGTATTTGTCTGTCCATTTTATCTCTCTTCTTGTCAACTCTATGAGGTGAAATGAAACATAACATGTAAGAATGAGAACCAAAATACAGTGCAGCATTCATAAAGTAAATACATCTACATATGGGAGTTGAACCAGAGAGCTGCTTTACACTGGGGACATCTTATGTACATGTACATGTATTTATAAACGCTTCCCTAGGATGTTATTGAAGGTCAAGAATACTTTGTAAAATATAAGACAATCATATTAATGGTGATTGAAATGTTTGATTGTCTAGACATAACATTTTAACCCACATGATTTTTTCTAATTAAGGGTAATGTTAGTAGAAAGTAACTTACTTTGCCTGAGCTTCTGCTTGCATAAATATAAATTCCCATTTCCGTGACAGCGTTCTTTGTAGCTTGGCTAGATTTTCCTGCAAAGAAAGTAGTGAGCCTTAAGAATTCACTGGACAGTGTTTCAGTTAAGAGAGAGATCTCAGGTAAAAAAAAAAAAAAAACACTAAACAGAGCTCAGGCTTCCTGACCTGCAAGAGCGAGTGAT
Organism: Pachyseris speciosa; assembly: GCA_016490735.1. NCBI lineage: Eukaryota > Metazoa > Cnidaria > Anthozoa > Scleractinia > Pachyseridae > Pachyseris > Pachyseris speciosa. Next base: position 1,378,056 of record JAEMWC010000040.1, read on the forward strand.
AAAGTTAAGAAGATTTGAAGGGCAGATGCCTATTGACTCCCCATACTGAAAACATACCTGTGATACTGCCAGTGAAAGTGTTATGCAACAATCAGCGGCTTTCCCCTGGGGGCCACCCCCGGGGCATCCACAGGCATTTGCCAAGATTGTCAGATATTTGTTGCCTGAGGGTGTGGGGGAAAATATCACTTTTATTCATAGAGTTTGCACCCCAGGGGGCAGACCCTGGCGATTTGCTGGTCAGCGGTATACCCTATCGACGATTCCTGGATGTTGTTCGAGGTGTTCACTTCGCGCCCTTGTCGCACAAGATTTAGGTCTTGAATTAACCAAGTTTAGTCAACATGCCTGTTTACAACGCTTGGAGCTGAATACATTATTACCGGTAACCCAGTAGTTAATGGCCCTCAAAACCTTAAAAGAAAGTAAAAAAATATTCAATACAACTATTTGGTCAAGTGGAGCCAACTACACTGAAATACAACACACTTTAAAAGAGGGTCTAAGCAAAGCAAATAGCTGGTTTTTGTGCGTAAAATTCGTACATTTGTGTGTTAACGGGAACACTGCTCCTTATTGTTGCACCCTGGGGGCAGGGTATTTGTCAGAATTCCTCTGCCCTATACCCAAGGGGATTTGATGAGGTTTGAATGGGCATTTGGACAAATCCCCAGGGTCCCCGGGGTGGGCCCCAGGGGGAAGCCGCTGATTGATGCATTATAACTATAATTATGAGAAGTAAAAACAACGTGACACTATGCTGGAGAGGTTTGTTTGAAACAAACTATTAACCAAGTCCACCAACTGGCATAGAAACCATTGCTGTACAAGTTTAGGAAACAAAAGTCAAAACACACTGCAATCATGAAACTACAGGGGGTAAATTTGCATGTCCCAAAACTCAGAGTAAAACCAGCCATTAGTGTACCTCATGATGATGAACTGGCTTTCACCATCCATTTACATTGTATTTGTTTGTTCCATTTGATAGTAAATTCTTGCTTTTTGTCAAATATCTTATTAAGTTAACATTACTGACGGGACTTGCATGTGGAGTCCTTAATGAATTGACTTGTAACTAATGCAAGTTGTAAATTTCATAAAATAATATAACTTACTGCTTCATAGTCATCTAACTCTAGTCTTGATTTATTCTGCATAGTTCGTTTGCACAAATAGACAGCTGAAGATTAGAGAAAGGAGTAAGAAAAGCTAGCTTCACAAACATGAACAGGATTAAAAGTAGAAACAGTAATAAATTAATTACCATTTTACACAGAACAATAGCAGCACTAAATTGGAAACAGCAAACTCAAGATTTATAATGTAAGGAGAATTAAGTACATGTCATTGCAAACTTGAGAATTCTTTTTTAATACAACCATACAGGTTGTAAAAATTTAAGCCCCAGCTGTTCAAAGAACAGATAACTCCATCCAGCTAATTAAATGTATTGCAACTGATACATCACTGTAAAAGCTCTATTAAACCCCCCGTTTGGAAGTCGGTTTTTGTAATTAGCCCCCCCCCCCCCCCCACCCTTTTGGACATGAGATTTTGTAATAATATAGTCCCTCCTATTCTCTGTTTCTTACGAAATCCACTTCATGCGGCCCAGTTGGCTCATTTTTAACAAATAATTATACACTCAAACACATAATGCTGTTTGCTACTCTGGACTAATAATTAATAATTATTGGATCAGGTTGAGCATGATAATGAAAATTATCATGGCCGAGGTTTATGGCCGAGGTTATGTTGAGGTGGATAACACAAACTGAGGCCATGATAATTCTCACTATCATGCGAAAACCGAATTCAATAATTGTTTTATTATGCATAAACGTGAGCACTTGTAAAAACAAGAGCATGTAAAAGAAACTTAACATGCTAAGTCAACTTGAAAACAACTTTATTTGTAAGCTAACAGCCTAAAAGTTGCAGCACATGTTCGTAAAATGACGTCACTTCTGCATGTATGAAATCTATTGTCTGTAGGTATGACGTCACTTCTACAGTATAAAACCTATTGTCAGTAGGTATGATGTAACAGAAACAGTGCCAGTAGTAATTAGCTGCAGCAGTTGTTTGAGCTTTTTGTAAACAAACTATTTTAAGATGAAAACGGAGCCTTTAAGATTTGAAAAAGCCTCTCCTGAAATTAAATACCCCCCCCCAAGACTGACTTTTCCAGTCACTCAAGACTCCACCTTACAAAAACACTTCAACATAGGTTTAGAAAAACAAAAAAAGTGGGACACCTTAAAAAAAAAACAAGACTACTAAACTAGTGAAATTTGATAACAATTCTTGATAGGTGTATTTTTTGAAGAACATAATTTTGCTACACAAATATCTTACCATAATCTACATTCTCTGGTTCCCAGTTGTTTGACAACCAAAAGAATGGTGTCTGGAAGAATGCAATCAAGGTGATTTAGTAATTATTTTGTATATGGACTGTGGACTGTGGGTGGGTGGGCTGGGGGGGGGGGGGGGGTGGTCATGAATAGCATGCCCTTACTTTAATTGGCAAAATTCAGGTGATAAAAAGCCTGGCGGCATCTCAACTTACATATATTTTATCACCACTAGCGACAAACCAGAAATCTATCAAGGAAACCAACGATATTCTTTACAATTTCCTATGGAACAACAAAGGTGACAAGATCAAGTGTTCTGTTGTGATAAATGACTACGACAAAGGTGGCCTAAAAATGATTGATATATCTTTGTTTAATAAATCACTGAAGACTATGTGGATCAGCAAATACATTGATGATTCGAACCATGGAAAATGGAAAGAATTTGTCGATCTTGAACTTGGAAAATATGGCGGTAATTTAATTTTTAAAGCTAATCTTAACAAGGCTGACATCCTCAGCACGATACCAGTAAACAACTCCTTTTTACGAGAACTATTAGAAATATGGTCAGAAGTCAACTTTGAGGATGCTATAAAAACCGAACAACAATTCTTTGAACAATCATTATGGCACAATTCGTTAATAAGGATTGATAACAAGCCAGTTTTCGACAAACATCTCTTTCGTGACGGAATGTTAAAAGTAAAAGATTTAATGATTGACTCGAGAAACTTCCTTTCTCTTCAAGAGTGTAATGAAAGGTACAAAGCACAAATAAAATCATTGAAATATTTTGGACTTATATCAGCCCTTACACAACACTATAATGAGAACTTTCCAAAAATACCCAGATTTTCTTTCCCAACTGAGTCTTTCTTCAACTCATTTACTAAAAGCTTGAAAGGAAATAAGGTTGTTTACAAGAAACTGGTCACCCTCAAAAGCTCTATACCATTGAAAAGTCAATCAAAATGGAACAGCAGTATTACTTCTAATGAAGGGAGTGCTGCTGTTTGGAAAACCGCATATACCTTGGCATCCACATGCACAAAAAGTATGATTCTTGTCAGTTTTCAATACAGACTTCTTCTTAGCATTCTGCCCACCAACATGTTTTTAACAAAAATTGGTATCAAACAGGACACAAACTGCTCTTTCTGCAGTAACGCCCCCAAGAATTATACACATCTTTTCTGGCAATGTACAAAAGTCAAACTACTTTGGACAAACTTGATGGAAAAACTTCTGGACATTAACTTAACACCTCAAGACTACCCGAGAGACATCACAGTGGGCCTGAGGTCAGATTCTACAAAATTCTCGCTGCAATTAAACTTTTGTTTTCTTCTAGCGAGATACTACATATGGTGTTCCAAGACCAGTAATAAAATCCCCAACTTAAAAACGTTTTTGGCGATTTTTAAATCTCAATTTAATATTGAAACCTACAAACTTGGCTCAACATCGAAGAAATTGGGACCTTTGATCCCCCTACTTAACACCAACTAGCCTCCTACAACCGATCTTGATCATTATTTACTGTACGCTCTCCCCCACATTTTGAGACTATCATTTTTCAGCATCACAGTCTGCATTGATCTTGCTAGCTATTTCCTCCTCTCTGCACTGCGCTCTAATTCAATACATAATTAAATAATCATTTTTGTAAAAAAGGCCTGTACTCTGTACTAGTTTTTTCTTCGTTTTTAGGGCATAATTGATTGTAGCAGTGGTAATATGTACAGCACCAGTTAAAAGTAAGTTGACAGTCTCTTTCGAGTCTCGATTCTCAACTCGATCCTCAATACTCGATTCCTGCGAGTTTCGAGCATCAAGGATCAAGGCTCAGCCATCAAGAATCGAGTCGAGGATCGCGTCTCGCAAGATCAGAGATAATGAGCTTGTCGCTTGGCTGATCACTCGATACACCTCTCGAGCAAATTGGGATGACATCTTGAAAAGCAACTTCAGCTACTCGAAGGAACGCAAACGATGCAAGAGTAGTTGTTCAGTACGCGATATGTTTCTAAATGTGATTCAACCTCTTTGACAGATGAGCAGATTCGCAGAAATCAACGCTTGAGAAAGAACAGAATGGGCAAGGACTGACCACACCACTACAATATCTCCCAATAAGTAACAGATGTTCGATGAATAAAACTTGGCCGACTGGACGTTGCATGTTTTTGTCACAGACACGCATAATTTTAAGATGAAATTCGATACGCGTACGTGTCAATACATGTGTTCACTCATGGTGCTCGTTCGTAACTTTATTTCGTTGAAACAGGATTTTCTTCGACCATTCTTAGGAATAAATTTTACAATGTAACTCCTCCAAACTTGAAACACAAATGTGTGTAATTCGTTATGGTATGCATATTTTCTGTTCTCACGTGCGGTGTCTGTCAAGTCTATTTTTATTCAATGTTTACTTTGCGAGCAGGTTTCTTTTGCAGGTCACAGGTCACGGGTCACAGGTCACGGGTTACAGGTCACAGGTCACTTTTTCCAAGAATTATACCACAAGAGTGACTTGCAATTAATGTCGCAACTAACCAGTTAAACCTTTTATTATGGACCCCAAGTAACCCTGGACGGTGAACCCTAGGACGCCAAACCATGGCGTGGGGGAATGGGGCTAGAACGTCGTTCTGTGCGCAAAAAGTTAAAGGTTTCGTTTCACTATGGCTTCTTTTAGGGATGCGAGAAACTTGTTAACAGCGCTGCTGTGCAATGATTTGATTTCAGAAGAAAAGTATTTTATATAACACAGTGCTTTTCAGTGCACTCCATGACATTTGACCTATAACAAATTGAAATTAAATGAAGTTAGCAAGATAAAACATCTGACAAATAAATTGAGCTTTTCATGTACAAGGTTACCTAAATAATCCTGTCAGCTTTGTTTTGAAAATTGGGTAAATTTCTGGGAAAAGCAGACTGAGACAAATGCCATGAAAAGAAAAGATATATTTATCCAAAAGGTCTTGATAAAAGCAGACAAGTTAATATTTTTAAAAATGGACAACTCATTTTTAGCAACGACAGGAACTTCACTTCCAACATTTGCCATAGTCGCTGTCGCTGCGAATTTGCATTTTTGCACTGGATCTAATATCGCTGGTTTAGAATATACCCAGATTAGCCTTGGAGAGACACGGATTTCAAAGGTAAAATTGAAAAACAAACTCGCCTTCTCGAGACACCACCAAAATTGTGGGAATGACTGCCGCGACATTAGGTGGACGGCAAGGGCCTTACGCGAATTGCGGTCAACAAGGCCATCTTGACTTCAGGTTGATTGCCGTCCAGGGTTGCTTGAACTCCGTAATTAAAGGTTTAAGAGCCACTCTCGTTAAACACAGTGTGAGGGGCGGCACAAGGTTGAAAAAATAGACCCCCTGATATTTCGTCAATAGATAACCTATGGTATACTAAGAATCGTGACATAAGTTTTAGGTTCTAGAGTTTTTACATTTTTGAGAAAATTTCGAAAAACCAGTGACAACCTGTGAAGCCAAAAAATCACAGAAATGAGGTCAAATTTCCTGATCAGAGAATCGAACTCGCGTGAAGGCGCATAACAAATTATGGTTTTCCTTAGGCTATAGTTTCATTTAAGCTAAGCTGCTTTGATGATACTTTAGGCTGACAATTATAATTCCCAATTCCTGGAGAGCAAGCGAAGAGAAGCAAAATTTCTGAACTTTGAAAATCAAAAATACTATATCATTTTCAAACATCTCAAAACATGCGCGGTATTACTTAGAATTCTTTCAAAATCCATTTCTAGCAAGTATTTAAGAGAAGTATTTGAACGTGGTATAATTGTTTGCTTTGGAAAAATTACTTCTGCAACGAGCGACCCCATGAAAGTTAACCCAATTTGACCTTCATAAGTGATTTTGATTAACCGGGAATGTAAACAACTCGACTCGCTTTTGCTCGCTTTCTAGTCAGACCATTAAAAAGCCCTGCCATTTCCCACTAACACTACGCAGTAAACCCACCTAAGGTAATACCTCAGTGAAAGCTTACCTTCAAAATGAGTGTTTGAGGGCAAATAATTTCGATGTTCCTCGCTAACATTTCCTGTCTTGCTGCTGCCCTTAGGCATTGGTGTTTTTACTGTTTTTATACTTCAGTGGCATTTTTGCCCCGCCTTGCGCAATATTTTCCCAGTAAATGAATCCATGTCTTGCATATCAAGAGTCCTTGGGTATCTATAGAGGTTTGTATTAAACATTTGTGATGCAAAGAGACAACAACTGAAGGAACTAATATTTAACTGAATATTAGACTCAAAGATGTGATCGATGTCAAGCAATCTTTACATGTAAGTGATCACGTGCCGCAAATACATCCGCGTCAATATTTACGCCTTGCTTATGATATGTCTTCGTTTTCTTCCTTACTAACATACAAATTTAGCATATTGATTTTGAATGTTTTTATTTATTTATTTCTTTCTTTATTTTTTTTGATGCAATCCTTTGAATCGTTGTTTACACACGAACACATTGAGGGCCTGTTTACATGGAGGGAGGGTGCCTCGGCTAACCGAGTTACCCGGCTAGGAGGGTTAAAACATAGCCCGCCTTTACATGCAATTCACCTAAGTGGGATAGTCAGTGGCAGGGTCGTAACGAGGTATATGGGATCAGGGATCACATCCCTGGGGTCAGGGATCACAGCCCCGGGGTCTGGGATCACATCCCCGGGGTCAGGGATCACAGCCCCGGGGTCTGGGATTACAGCCCAGGGATCTGGGATCAGTAATTTTTTGAGGGACTGCAAGTAGCCTTAAACAATATTTAAAAAATTGCACATCTGGTGTGGTGAACTTCGACTTGCTGAGAAATGGGATACCTCCGCGCTGTTCTTGACGCTTCTGAGTGTACTCAAGAGTACTTGCTTACATGTGGTCCGTGGTTTCATCATTTTATATACTGTATTGATGCATGGGGAAACTGAAGAAGAAGAGTTGCGATCGACGGTATGGTGATTCTACTGCTACTTTGCAACTGATGTGCTAAAGTTTATTGTATTTCGTATTTGCCGGCTAAATTTCTCGTTTTGGTATCTTTATCCCTGTTCTCCAGAGCGTTCACAGCACCATTCTCGAAGACGCTCCAGCAGTTGGTCGGCACAGTTCATTGCAGTTTTTATTAGGTTGATGGTGGTGTAAGTTCTGTAATATATCTTTTCGTTCTATTCAGCGTAACATATGGTTTTTGTCTATAATGCAGTGGGACAACTGTATGGTGTGTAATCCCGATGATCATGTGATAATACCTGAGTATAATAATAAAATAATGATTTCAAGAGGCGGAGAATACATTGCAATTTTACTATATAAATATCATAGTAAAATTAATGCTTTTTGCAGTCAATGTTCAGCAATGTTTTTGATTCTCTATCTTCAGTAGCCTGTGTAGCTCGTGGTTTCTGTTGAGGAGCGCATGCGAAGAAAATAGGACGGAGGGCAAAAGATCGCTCGAGCGCTTCCAAACAAAACCGCCAGCTATGCAGGCTAAGATCACCGCCGACCGGTTAGCTCAGTGGTAGAGCACCGGACTACCGTGCAGGAGGTCGTGGGTTCAAACCCCGGCCGGACCAACACTCAGTGTCTTTAAATAATTGAGGAGAAAGTGCTACCTTTGTAATGACATCTGCAAATGGTTAGACTGTCTAGTCTTCTCGGATAAGGATGATAAACCATAGGCCTGTCTCACAACTCTTCATAGTTGATTCTGTGGGACGTTAAAGAACCCACGCACTGTTCGAAAAGAGTAGGGGACGTAGTCCCCGGTGTGGTGGTCCACCTAGAATGTGGTTATGGGGGAGGGATCTGCAGTTACGGGCCTACAGTAATTGGCGCAAGCTGTTGTAGTGTCCCTGCCAGGTCTCTGGCGAAGCTAATAATAATAAAAAAAAAAAAGATTGCGGAGATCTCAACACGGGTCCCAATCGTGCTCACCGTAAAACCGTCATGACAGGCCTAAGTCACTTAAAAGAAGAAGTTGACACTTGAATTATGATGGCATGGATGGTATGCTACATAAAAGCTTTTTTACCTGTATATACACGTTTCCTAAATTCAATAATTAACCTGAGAGTCATGCTATCTGATTATGTGCTTCCTAAGTGCCACTGTTTAAGAATACTGTATATAAAAAACAATAATGAGAAAGCTGCTTCCAGTATTTATAATCCACAATCAAATGTTTTAGAAGGTGGTCTTTTTATACTTATCATGAGAACCGCTGGTCAGTACATGCAAGCTATAGGACTTTCTTTGAGAATCGGCGTGGGAGTTGCCTTCCATAATTTTCTGTAAGCCGGGTACACAGCAAAGACTCCGAGTGTCCCTTGAAGAGAACTAGCCTGAAATTTGCGGCCATATTCCCATTCCTTGCGTGGCAGGTGCTGGTAAAGGAAAAGGGAAGGGGAAAGCGCGCGCACTCGGTGCGTGCCCTCCTCTCACTTCGCTTCGCTTCCCGCTTTCCCCCTTCCCATTCCTTTTGTAGCACCTGCTACGCAGGCTATTCCTGAATTGGCATACCACACTTGTGCCTATGACGCAAGTGATTGCTCAAAGTGGGAAAACTTATTTTTTAACTTAGACGGCTCCTTCTCTGCTAGCCAGGACCTATGGTACTCAGAAATTAACCACAGTTTCATAGGACAGCGAAAAGAAGTTTATTAGGTTATGATTTATAGTTAGCGGCAAGCAAAACGTGTCGTAACATTAACTAGCAGTGTGAATGGTGAAGCGCCATCATAGCTGATGATTCAGAGGACAGTGACAGTGAGGAGTAGGAAGATGAGAATGCGAAAGACAACGGCTTCTCACGCGCAGCCCACAAACAGAATATGGTTGAAGCTGAACGCAGTAGATCTGGGAGAAGAGTGACCAGATATCTTTTATAAATCCATATAAACCCTAAACCTCTTCAATTTAAACTCCAAGCAATTTGAATGTACTTCCTTTCAAACATACTCCTTTAAATTGGATTGATTAGAAATTTACACTAGTTTCTAGTCTTGGATTGAAACTATTTAAACTTAAATTTTCCACAATCCAGCCAAGACAGTACCGTCATCTTAAACTATGTTCTTACTGTCCAAGTTGAAGAAAAGTAAAAACAAAAACCATCAAACAAACCATTGCTTATAAGAAAAAAAATTCTGTCTTCTCTGTGAAGTATGAACGAACAAGATAAGTGCACAAATGACTGGATGTTGACCAATTTAAATAAAGTTTGCTGTGCAGGAAATTTTTTCGGCCTGCGCCCACACAAGTAGGGCCGCTTCAAGTTCAAAATAGATGGGGTTTAGGGAGCCGAGAGTAGGGTGTGGTTTCAAACCCGTGGTTAGAGAGTTTTCACCCTTTATGCGCTTAAAATCAATCCCGGCTTCGCGGTGTCTCTTTTTTTCGCTCACACAGTCTCTACCGGGTCTGTTCACTGTGCTCCTGACGAGAATGAAAGACCTGAACTGAAATATAGTTTTAATGAGCGTATTTTATATCATGTGTATTTTTATATCATGATGGAAAATCTTATAACCTCAATTGTTGCAGTGGCCATTAAATGGAACGTTGAACGTTTTGTGTGTAACATCAACGGGAAAAACAGATTGTTCCCTCAGAAAACAGATTCTTACCCCCTCCCTAATCAGAAAAAATTCTCCATCCCCAAATTAAGATCATCTGGTCCGGGAGTGACGAAGGGGAAATTGCATTACACTCACCAGGCTGAGTTACTTCTTGCACTTAGGAAATTATTAGACAAGAAACTAAATGAATATCAAGAAGTTGCTCAACTAGGTAGGTTGGGTGGGGGGTGGGGGAGCTGGAAGATATTGAAAAAACATCCTGTGTGGGTGAAGGCCGAAAAAAAAAACTGCAGACCAAAATTTATTTACAACCGTGTACTTTTACAAAATGCTTCTCACTGGTCAACTTCCGTTTCCCTTGCATGCGCAAGTGATGCTGAATCACTTTTTGTCCTAACCGCTCACCTTGGTGACATTTCTCATTCAGGTACTTCTTTTGCTGGTCCGTAAATCTACCGTCTATGGAAAGCATTTGAGTTGAGCGCCCAGTTCATAGCAAGTCTTTAAAACATGTATGTTAGTAAGGAAGAAAGTGAAGACATGATCAAGGCGCAAAACATCCACGCGGATGTATTTGCAGCACATGATCACTTACATGTAAAGATTGCGTGACATCGATCACATCTTTGAGTCTAATATTCAGTTAAATATTAGTTCCTTCAGTTGTTGCCTCTTTGCATCACAAATGTTTAATACAAACCTCAGTCTATAGATACCCAAGGACTCTTGATATGCAAGACATGGATTCATTTACTGGGAAAATATTGCACAAGGCGGGGCAAAAATGCCGCTGCCATACATAAACGCCAGTTCCTGAGGGCAGCAGCAAGAAAGTTAGGAAATGTTAGTGAGGAACATTGAAATTATTTGCCCTCAAACATCCATTTTGAAGGTAAGCTGTCACCGAAGTATTACTTTTGGTAGGTTTACTGCGTAGTGTTAATGGGAAATGGCAGGGCTTTTCAATGGTCTGACTAGAAAGCGAGCGAAAGCGAGTCGAGTTGTTTACATTCCCGGTTAATCAAAATCACTTATGAAGGTCAAATTGGGTCAACTTCCATGGGGTCACTCGTTGCAGAAGTAATTTTTCCAAAGCAAACAATTATACCACGTTCAAATACTTCTCTTTTACTTGCTAGAAATGAATTTTGAAAGAATTCTAAGTAATACCGAGCATGCTTTGAGATGTTTGAAAACGGTATAGTATTTTTGATTTTCAAAGTTTGGGAATTTCGCTTCTCTTCGCTTGCTCTCCAGGAATTGGGAATTATAATTGTCAGCCTAAAGTATCATCAAAGCAGCTTAGCAGTACCTCCTAAATGAAATTATAGCCTAAAGAAAACCATAATTTGTTATGCGCCTTCACGCGAGTTCGATTCTCCGATCAGGAAATTTGACCTCATTTCTGTGATTTTTCGGCTTCATGGGTTGTCAACGGTTTTTCGAAATTTTCTCAAAAATGTAAAAACTCCAAAACCTAAAACTTATATCATGATTTGTAGCATAGCATAGGTTATCTGTGGAAAAAATAATTATTAAAGGGCCCAATTTTTCAACCTTGTGCCACATTTTTTCAATCTCACTTGGTCATTAAGTGGTCCGTTGTCACATTAATTGAAAGTCACTCTTGCGGTATAATTCTCGGAAAAAATTGACCTGTGACCTGTGACCCGTGACCTGTGACGTTTCTATCCAAATTATACACGTATTTCACTTCGGATGTTTCCTCGGAGTTTTACTAGTGTTCCATCGCACATTTATCAATTTATTTATTTCAAAGGCGATGAGTGATTTTCAAAGTTGGCCTCGTAGATACGATAAGCTACCATGTCTTGTTTGCGTCCTCGTGGTCGATGAGCGTGGGTTTGTCGAAACTTGTTCGATCAACCGCGTCAGCCTTGAATTCCTTACGCTTGCCAAGAGGCTACTGGCTAGCGACTACATTATTCGCCTACTTGTACACTGTGCATTTTTGTCCACAAATAGCCTGCTTTCTCGAAATTTTGATCGCTTTTGATGACAGTGTCCGCGGTGAACCGCAGCGATCTTGATTCGTTGTGCTTATGAACGAGTGGCCACATGAATGGTTTAAAATTTAGCATCGGAATTTTTATGTAGAAAAGCACAACGCTGTGACCTCAAAAGAAACTGCATGTCTTTTGACCTTGCTTTTTTTTATGCAGTATGTGATATTTCCTCGAGAAGTACACCGCGTCCTCAAAACCTAAAATGACTTTTGACAGTATTTGTCACCGCGCTGTCCTTTGGCTTGAATTCGTTGCGCTGTTCGAACGGAAATTGTTGTAGTGTCTACATTAGTGTCCATACAGAACAACTGCGTTCTTTCCTCAAGAACTCGGAAAGTCGAATCGCGTACTCGCTGAAAAACTATAGAGTGCTTCCTGCAAGAATCGAGTAACAAGGATCGAGTTGAGTTTCGAGTGAATCGAGTCTCGATTCTCGACTCGATCCTCGATACTCAATTCTCACGAGGATCGAGTCGAGACTGTCAACTTACTTTTAACCGGTACTGTACTGTAATGTCTGTAAGTAACTGCAACTTAATAAAAAAAAAGCAGCTCAAACTACATGTAACAAGTGAAGTTATCCTTAATGTAGCAAACTTGCACTGCTTTTTTACCAATGAGTCCCAGTATAACAAGTGTGCAGCAAACAAGCAGCAATGCTGTGTCACTGGATGAAAGGCAAACACAAATGTGTGCTTTGAGCTGAGCAATTCCACCTGGTGATGCCGACCTTGATCTCTGAACACTTGCTGAATTACTTAACTTAACTTAACCTAACTCACACAAGTCATAACATAGTGTCTATATATATAGTGCCACAAAAAACGATACCAATAATTGAAGGGGTCGGAGCATAACCATCCTATGTCGAATTTTGAGTCGTTTTTCGATTTTGCTTGGATTTGTCTGAATTTCTGCATGTGAACTGCAATTCGATGGAAACACATTGTATGGTATTTTTCTGACTGATTCATCCAGAATCCAGAAATGCATTTTTTCTTACTAAGAAGATGTAATGCAACTTGCAAACCACTCCCATGGAAGGTTGGTTTCTTGGTGTACGTAAGAAAAAATGCATTTCTGGATTCTGGATGAATCAGTCAAAAAAATACCATACAATGTGTTTCCATCGAATTGTAGTTCACATGCAGAAATTCAGACAAATCCAAGCAAAATCGAAAAACAACCCAAAATTCGACATAGGATGGTTATGCTCCGACCCCTTCAATTATGAATTATTGTGACCTGTTCTCATGAATACTCCACATTTCATCCTTGTTCCACGTATTTGCATCATCATTAAGACAAGTAATTATTTATTGTTACGCTGTTTGCATTTGCTTCATGTGATTGGCTTGATCTTAGTCTTGGTTTAGCAACAATTAAAATGCCAGAGGAACAAGATCTCTGCTCTGTCAAAAATAGGCCACCACAGACTTGTCATTTTGCATTTTGCAATTTTATTTTGGTGTGTGTTGTTGTTGTTGTTGTTGCTTCAGGATTTGGTTTGTTTTCCTGGGTTAACGTATTTGTTGGAATGGGTGGTACCAGAAATATTGATATAGCTGCACCTCCCCCATTGAGGATTGATCACTGGTAAATGCAAGCAGGGTGGGGGAGGGGAAGAAAGCAATGCTAAACCCCCCCCCCCCCCCATATATTAAACCACTCAAAAATAACAATTTTGGGGGAGGGGCATTAGCATTTCTTGGAAAAGATCCAACCCCAATCCCCCCCCACCCCCCCCCCCCCCCCACTGCTGCCAAGTGAAAGTAAAATTAACAAGAAACAATAATTTTAAGACATTTCTAGCATTTAGTTTTTCCTGAAATTAAAATGTCCAACTAAGTAGGAATGGCCCAGCCAAAAGTAACAGGTTCATGAAAGAGGACTACAGATTCCTATACAATGTACTTGTAGTGTGTGATGTCTTTATGAGGAATTAAGAAATCAATGAAAGGGAAACTGTGTTAGTCCCTCATGTGCCATGCAGATGGAACAGCTTAGTGTTTTACTGTACAGAAATGTTGAAGAGATAATTTAAGATGACTTTATTTAGACACAGTAAGACTTCAGGAGATTACTAGAAAAATTAAAGCAACATTATTCTTATTCTGGGGTTGTGTCGACCATACTTTTTTTCTTTTAAGATTCAGATATTTTAACTAGCTGAAAGTAGTGGCTTCCTGATTGAAGTTATGGTCCCTGTAAGGCCTGCTAATTCTGAAACTAACTGGGGTTGCAACTTTCTGAACTCTTCTGCACATAAGCAATAGTCACATTACACACTATACAATAGGGGTAAATCTCCAATCTACATGTCATCAAGGGTTATCATGTGACAAGAATCAAGTCCCCTTGAGTTGTGTTGGTTGTAGCCTGAGTGCATAATTATTACACACCTGAAATCTGTAATATGAAGCATCATCTTTGACCATTAAATGGTGATCAGTAATGGAAAAAATATATCCATAAGCAGCCAGAAGGGAAGCCAAATGAACTGCAGCACCTGCCAAACAAGAGAATGACAATACACCATAGAAAGAAATCAAATTTTAATATATTCCTTGATCTTTTGAAATTATTTTTAATTTATTCTTCATTATCTCAGGACAAACCATAAAACCAACTTCAATTTGCAATGAAGGACTTGTTGCAGTGTTGAAAAACCTCCAGATTTTTTCGAGACCTTTGTTTTTATGTTACACAGTCTTCCAGTTCTGGAAAATTAGTTTGAAATTTCCAAACTTTTGAATTTCAAGAGCTATAGACGGCAATCTAATGAATTTGTGTCCCTGGATATACAACAAAACTATTTGCAGAAAACCGTAAGAACAACTGAAAAACCTAATACATCAACTAAGTACATTTTATTAAACTTATAAAAAGTATCTTATTATCTTAGAGTATACTTCTGAATTACTCTTACAAGATTTTAGTTTGTAAGGTTAATTGGTGTAAGCATACTACATGTAATTCCTTTACCCCTGTGGTTACACAGGTTTCTTTAGTGCCTTTTTCTTGACCTTTAGTGTCCTCAGATTACAAGCTAATAATTATTTTATAATAAAGGTGACCAACATGTACTGTATCTGGTGTCAACTCTATACTGACTATGTATAATACTAATGCTGACAGTGCACAACATGATGCTGGTTTTAGTTTTATTTCTGCAAAAAAATTATTAATTGAAGATACAGTGTACCAGTACAGTTAAGTCCCCATCTGCCAATTGTAAAGGTAAAGGGGCATCATGCATGGTCAATCAATATTGGCTTTTATTATTTACCTCTGTCTTCAATTGAAAGATTGGCCATCACCCAGTCAACAAGATCACTACCTAAACATGAGAAAAATGACAAAGTCAGTTACATGTGATGCCAGTGCTCACTTTGTATTTCATCAGTACATGCAACAAAATTACTCAATTCTTATTGGTCAAGAGCCAAAGGCTGTACAATCGACTTCAACTACATCCTATGCATTAATCCGGCTTGGATCGTCAAAAAGGTTGCTTCCAAATTCTTGGAGAATTTCTTGTTTTTGGTCCTCTTTTACAGAGTGTTAGCTATCTTGTTTGAAAGATGCATCCAATGCCAATTTTTGTCATGTCACAACTTACCAGAGTACTAGCAGGGCTGTAACTAATTTTTTAAGTAGGCAGGGGAATCCAGCTGTTGTCTTATAGTCAATATTAATGATGTTTTTCTATGAAAGTAGCTGGGGATCAAGTCCAGAATTATCAGAATTTGCTGCAGAGAATCCCAGGCTCCTGGCCCTTAATGAAAGCCCTGGCTAGTGAGTGATGACATCCTGGGTGAGGGTACTCCCCTATTATGGCCTAGATGGGGATGTACCACTCCACAGAGTATGGTCTTTGGCCCCTCTACCCTGAACAGGGTACAGTGTATATAATTTCAAGCGAGTCTTTCCTAATCAGGGTCAGGGTTTCAGCCCCCCAGTGGCACACCTATACCCAAACATGAATTAAGTACCTCCCCCCTGCTGACATAACAGATGATTCAATTAATTATATGTGGCTAAATGTAATTTAGGTGAAGTTAAAGTCAAAACAATTCTGCTGGCCAGCAGTTTTTTTCAGGAGGAATGCATGGGGTGGCTTCAGACTTTTTGCAGGGGTTGTCGGCGTTTCACAGTTGGTTCTATTTTACGACGGGTTCTTGCAACACTTTAAATAGCCTTCACACAGCTCCTCTTTTGTCCCTGCAAGATGACCGTGCATTGTCGCAAGGGGATTTCGGTGAACCTATCCAGGTTGACGTTCAGAGCACTCAAGCATCTGGCCCTGACATGGGAATTTCTCCAGCAATGTCTGCCCTAATTGCACAAACGGTGCAAGCTGCTCTTGCTGTAGAAAGAGCTCAGGATCAAGCGCCAGCAAGCTCTTCAACACAATCGACTATGGCCAGTGTGTTGGTGAGTGCATGTTCTGGGGGATTCCCTCTTCGCTTTCTTTGTCGGTGAACACTTTCTTGGCCACAGGAGGGGAGGATAGCCTTCCAAGATAGGCCTGTTGTTCCTTGTACTTCCGTTTACATGTCATCTTTCATGTCTATGTTTGTGATGCTTTGTTGTCTGTTCGTAGTGTCGTGAGCTTGTTCAATCAGCAACCTGTTGTGACTTGCAATGTTGCTGATTGTTCAGCCCCACTGGTTTCACCCGTGCTGGACAAGCCATTCGTTGTAGGCCTCAGTTTTCCGCCTGTTCCTGCCAAACTCGTGGCTCAAATCATCACCAGCAAGTACATCGATCTGAGGATTTGCTGGCTGTCAATCTGGTCCAAAAGGAGCCTGAGCTGCAGCTCCTTTTGGATTGCAGACTTGTGCTGACCTCACAGCCGAAAAGGCAACAACGATTCATTGAAGACACTGCGGCGTGGATGGAGGTGTTTTCTCTCTTTTATATGATTCTGGTGGGCCATTTCCCTCATCACTGGAGGGATTTAACCCATTACAAATTGCTGATTCTGCGCCTGATCACCAGTTCTCTGGCAGAGTTTGGCTCTCCTTTCTGTGAGCATGTAGCAGTGACCCATTTGACGGATTAGTCAGCGATTAATGTCCAGCTGTTCAATTATCATGCTGCTGGTTCCTTGGTCCATAGTTCATCTTTGGCATTATCTAGTGAGTCTGTTGAGCCCCCAGGATCGTCGTCAGCCTCTGAAGTTTGCATTTCATGGAACAAGGGGTGTTGTACGGCTCCTTTACTTCGTGTCGTTATGCGCATCGATGCAGTGTGTGTCCGGGCTCGCCTCATGCATCCTCATTTTTTAAGCAGTCCAGGAAGGGTCGCGAAGAAGCCAAACATCGTTGCAGCCATTCTCCCAGTGCTGCCAGGTCTTCTCTTCATGTGAAGGCACGCCGCACATGATTCATGTTTTAGTGGGTGCTGTTTCTGCCTAGACACTGTGCACCATCATAACAATAATTAATTTTTAGTTGCAGTTGTTAACTTGTAAATGAATCCGTTGCAGTTTGTTTTTATTCACACACCCATACAACTGAGCTCCTTATGTAGGCTAATCCTTCCTTCCCCAGCCCACGTCGAGAATTCGGCTCAGCTTTGCTTGTTCCTTTCATAGCCCGAAGGCGTCATTTATAACACTTTTATTCTAGCATGGCCGACGGACATAGCCTCATGGAATTTAATTTAACAAATAATATAACAATAATTATAATAAAATCAACCTTTAGCGATGCGAGTGTGGTTCAATGCATTTCGTATACCAAAATGTTTTCCCCTTTGATTTCCCCTTAGGGCCTCCTGTTTTTCATCCTGTGTCAGTGGTTTCCCCCCTCAATGTCGCCCAGTTTTCCCTCGACTTGGCCAGGCACCCTGATCATCAAGCAGTCTGCTATGTCCTCAATGGTCTTTGGTATGGTTTTTGGCTGGGGTTCTAACCTGGCTGCGGACTTCAGGCTGCCAGAAATAACAAACCCTCTGTTTCTCACAATCGGTCAGTCATTGACCACTATCTGGCTATTGAAATTGCTCAGTGCAGGGTGGCTGGTCCCTTTTGGTCAATCCCTCTGCCACCTGGTAAATTAGCAGCTTTGGGGTAATTCCAATAAAAGGTCAGCCCAGCAAGTGACATCTGATTGTGGATCTGTCATCCCTGCATGGGTCGAGTCTCAACAATGGCGTTAACCCAGAGGAGTTTGCCATGCATTACATCAAGCTCGACCAGATTATCAGCATGGTGGTCAAACATGGGCCAGGGACCCTGATGGCCAAATTTGATGTTGAAGCAGCTTATCGGAACATTGCAATCCACCCCGACACCCGCAACCCCCTAGGGATGAAATGGTGTGACCAATTCTTCGTGGACTTAGCACTCACATTTGGCTTGTGTTTGGCGCCTTATATAGTGCCGCCCAAAAGTAAGTTGCCAGTCACGTGGCGTTTCCTGCACAACGCGATTTGTGTCGCACGCTACGCGAATCGCGTCATGCGCTACGCGATTCGCGTAGCACGAGACTCACTGAAGCGAAAATTTTTGGCATAAATTCCGGATGATTTTACAACGCGAAATCAATTAATACATTTCGTTTAGTACAATTAGTACAATCGAATACATGTCGTTCCCTTTTATGCAAATACAGACAGCATCATAGAGTTCATCACGAATTGAAATGGCGCAGTCCTCTTGTAAACAAACCGACAAAGATTGATTGCGAATGGTTACTGTTCCTTGGGTGTTTTTTGCTCCCGCTAGCGCTGAAATGACAACTTTTATCGGCTCTGTCGTCAATATGATATATGGTTTGTGTTTCTGAATTCGTTAGGAGAATTAAGTGCTAGTTTGCCACAAGCAAATGGCCATTGGCGACTGCTTGCTGTATTTTGCTTTCAGATCACAAAGCAATGCAGGCTAAAATTTGCATAAAACTGCGAAAAACTACTGGCTGTATAACCTGAAGCCTTCCACTCAGTAAACATGGCACAACACTCGTTAATCATTACTCACTTGAGAAGCCGTGGAAAACCCAAAGCAGAACAAAATCAACCGAACAGAAAACCCGAAGCAGAATCTTATCATGTAGAAATTGGAAGTTCATCTGGCTGATGAAGTTTGAGTCGTTAATTAAGACTTAAGCGTATGTGAAATGTTTATTCGACATGCCAGCACTCAATCGTATATTTTCTAGTTTGCAAGACCGAAAAATGTTTTCCTGGGCATATCTTTGTAAGGTTGTGCTCCAGGAGAGTGTGTCCACATAGAAAGATTTGCTGAAGAGTACAGTAGTTCAGAAGCCTTGCACGTGCTGAGCTTACGTTGGTTGATTGATCAATGAAGAGAACGATAAACTTATCTCACAGCTCGATCTTATGTAGAATTTGAGATTCATCTGGCAATGGTGAAGTTTGTTATTCAACACGCTGGCACTCAATTGTATGTTTTCTACTTCGAAAGACCTAAACACATTTTCCTGGGCATAATATCCTTGTAAAGTTGCTCTACATTAGAGTTTGTCCACATAAAAAGAGTTGCTGAAGGAAGTGTCGCACGTGTGGTCTATCGACCAATCGAAAAGAACAAACAGCTATCTCCCACCCCTCAATTGCAGTGCCAACTCTATGTTTTGAGCTTTTTTGAGGTACACAAACAAATATTACCATATACCTATTTGCATTTGGTAATAATCCACATTAAACTTAGAGTACCCTCGATAAAGAGACTCGCAAAACAATCTTACGTGCTTCGCTCCATCGAAACCACGCATATGAAAAGAAACATCCCAAGTGTGTAAACATTTTCAATTTTCAAACAGCTAACTAAAGTTGTCAAGAATCAAATGAATAGAAAGCGGTTTGATGTTCAGTTTAGGAAGAAGCTTGAATTCATGGGAAATGAAGTAATTAGATAGTAGCTATGCTCACTGCGGTAGAATTCCTCTGTAACGTATGTCTCCACTTCGAAAGACCGAAAACAGAAAACCATGTTCATGTGCATCATACTGTGTACATAGTTTTCTTAAGTTGATCATGTCAATCTCAACCTAGCCAAGTTTCGCCGCAAAAACGGTTTGACAGAAAATTTCGAAGCTTAGCACGCGCTGCCCTTCTCTGGCGATCGATCGATCACACATATTCATTTCTTCTTGGCAGTCTTTTGCAAACACTGGAAATTGACTATTGAAATCGGCTATTGTTACTTTACAATGGGCATCTTAAATCGCGCGAGAGCTTCAAGCCAATTTACTTACAGTTTCTACAACATTGCACGTGATGTGATTCACGTAGCGCGCTGCGCGAATCATGTAGCGTGCGACGCGAATCGCGTAGCGCACAACGCAATTCGTGTCGCGTGCGAGGGTAGCAACTTACTTTTGAGCGGTAGTGTATCTTTAATTCGATGGCAGATGTGGTGGAATGGATCAGTTTAAACAAAAATGGTGTGGCTGACCTGATGCACTATCTTGACAACTTTATCACAGCAGGTCCAGTTGCATCAAACCAATGCGAGCAGAATTTGCACGGGTCCTTAATGGTTTGCCGCTGCCTGAGTCTTCCTCTTCATCCCGACAAATGCATCGGCCTATGTAACTGTCTGGTAGTTTTAGGAATTGAGCTAGATTCATTGGAGCAGTCAGCACGCCTTCCCTCTGACAAGCTTGCTGCGTTACAGAGCCTGATCCAGTCCTGGCAATCCAGTCAGTGATGCACAAGACGCCAAATCGAGTCTTTATTCAGTCATCTCCACCATGCCGCCAAGGTAGTGTGGCCGGGACGTACCTTCCTATGGTGTATGATCTGCTTACTTGTTTCTGCTCTCGCAACCATCCTATCTGCTTAAATAGAGTTCCAACTGGATATTCAGTGGTGGCACAAAATTTCTCTTGGCATGGGGGAAGCTTCAGGCTCTATCCGGGAATGTTGACTCCCCCTGATGGTGCAAGTGACCTCTGATGCTTCAGGGGCACTGGGCTTTGGGCATATCTCACCAACGAATGGTTCAGAGGTGCCTGGGTCCCATCCCAGTCACAGTTATCCACTGTGTATAAGGAAGTTTTCCCAGTGGTGGTAGTGGCCCATGTCTGGGATTCTCGGTGGTATCAGTGCCATGTGCTCTTCCGTTTAGATAATGAGGAGGTGGTTCACATTCTCACGTCCACAATGTCCAAGGTTCCATGCATTATGCAGTTTCTGTGCCATCTATTGTCAACAGTCGCTCAGTTTGACTTCACATTTACCGCCCAGCATGTTCCAGGTGTCCATAATAGCATTGCTAAATAAATGCTCTTTCGCGATTTCATTGGCAGGAATTCTGGGGATTGGCCCCGGACACTCAGCCCCATCCAGTTCCAGTTCCTCAGCAGCTGTGGAATCTCTTGATCTCTCCTCCCTAGAATGGCAGTGTGTCAGCCTTTTGGTCCAAGGCCTGGCTTCCTCAACACGAAAATCCTATTCATCTGGTCAGAAGAAAATCTAAGTTTTGCTCTCAGCTTGGCAAGATTCACAAGTATGGCTCCCCATGCCCAGCTGACGAATGGACTTTGTGCCTGCTTGCCACCTGGTTGGCCAACACTGTTTGCCACCCAACGATTAAGGTCTACCTATCAGCAGTTCGTGCCTTTCATATTAAGCAGGGTTTTCTGGACCCCCTCTCCAACTGTTTGCACCTTCAACAGGTGCTCAGAGGAATTAAGAGGACTCAAGGTGACACTTCCTCTTCACGGCTACCGGTTACCAATGACATTACGGTGGTGATCTTTTGAGGCTTTGGCTCTGAGCCAGCGTGATCATGGCATGCTCTAGGCGGTGTGCAACTTAGCATACTTCAGTTTTCTACATTCTGCAGAATTCACTGTCCCAAGTTTGGAAACTTCTCTCCTTCCATCCACTTGGGAGTGGCTGACATTGCGGTCGACTCCGCCTCTTCCCCTTCTTGTCTTCAGGTCTGAATAAAGGCGGCTAAGACGGATCTGTTTCAAAAAGGGTGTCATGTGCATATAGGCACAGGCAAGCACCCTTTGTGTGCCATCCAAGCATTGATGCCTTACCTGGTTCTCTGGGGTTACAAACCATGCCCCTTGTTTTTGTTTGTCCCATTCAGCACTTACATCGTGGCTTCGTAGCATTGTGTCTGCAGCTGGCATGAAGGGCAATTTTTCTATCCACAGCTTCCACATTGGAGCAGCAACAGTGGCTGCAAGGAACAGTGTCCCGGACCATCAAATCCAAGCTCTGGGGCATTGGATGAGCACAGCACATTTGTTGTATATTCGCACACTGGAGGAATCACTGTCTCGGCTTTCAAAGCAGCTCACTTTACAGGCTGGGTGGTAATCGTTTGGGCACTGTCCAGGCTTCCATGTGGCAGTCAGCCCGTTTCCTTGCCACTGAGGCAACAGACAGTGCGGTCATGGTAAGTATGTCTTGAAATTATAATTTCTTTTTTCTTCTTTATTGGGTCGCAGGAATGGTGCTTGGGAGGTTTGGGTGAGTCCAGGTCCCTCTTCCACGCTCTGTTCCGCTAACAGGGTTGTCATGGAGACCTTACGTGCTTGGTTCAGTTTGCTCTTGGCGCCACCTTCTAGGCACCATTCCCCAAGCTCATCTATTGTTGATGAGTTTAAATGTGGCTAAATGTAATTTAGGCTAAGTTAAAGTCAAAACAATGCTGCTGGCCAGCAGTTTTCTGCAGGAGGAATGCACAGGGGGTCTCTCCAGGGGCTGTCAGCATTTCACAGATGGCTTTAGGTTTCGATTTCATTGCACACGTTTTTGGCATGTTGGTTCAACAAGTAGGCTTGTGCTGGTTCATTTCTTGCAGGCCCTGCCCTCCCTCTGTTGTCATGGTAAGTATAAGGTAAGTAGTGTTGTTCCACTGTTTCTCAGTGTGATGGTGCCCATGGGTGGTTGCTGCTCACAGGGTTGTCATGGAGACTCAAAAGATCATTGCACTTAGGGTGGAGTTAATTAAAATTAAATTCATTTACATTTCATCACCCAATATTATATAACTGATAAATTAATTTTCATTACCTGTAAACACACTTGGAATCTTTGACATGAAACTCTTCACCGTTCGAATGGGCACTCCAGACTTTTCATCTTGCATCAGGTGGATAAGTCTCTCCATCTGCAAAATAACAAAAGATTTTTTTTGTCAATTCAATCAGTCTCAGACACATTTCTTGAGATACATTCTTCCCTCCTTTCCCTTTCAATGTAGGATCTGCAAGATTTGCTAGCAGAATTGCAACAAGCAATGCAACATACCTCTAAAAAAGGAATCAAACAAAAGTTCTTTGTTGTTACAGTAACCAGTTACACATATTACAGTGCTGAAAGTGAGTCATATGCAAGAAAAATACCATGACATTTCCCTGGACCAAAACCCATTTTCACTGCAGACAATTCAAGACAAATCCTTGGGCAATAAAGCCAATAATATGAAGCCACATAAATTATCAGTTCCTTGGATGAAAGTTTTTTTGAACAAAAATAATTACCTTTACCAACATGGAAACTCTCATCAACCTACACATAGGCTGGCTAGCCAAAAATACATACATGTGTGTAAAATTCCCTGATTTTCACTTCAATCTACTTTCGAGGAGAATTTAGATTCCCTGACTTTGCCTTAAATGTGGCAACCACATAATGTTGCATTACCAGAGAGGGACCAGCCATCACGACAGGCGGATGAACAGATGAACACTAATGCAAGTGACAAGCAGACATCAACTGAGGGACTTACATGCAAGCAAAGTTTCTTTAAGAGGCAGTCTCATCAAATCTCTAATGACAACCTGTTATGTAAACTAAGGTACTCCATTTGATTAACAAGAGCTATGTGCATGCCTTTCTACATTACCAGTAGCCAGTACAGATGACAATAACCTGATCACATATTCTTTTGTTACTATAGTGTACCTAAGCCACAGTTATAGACTTGGTTGCCATGCTCTCATAATAACTATAAGAGCATGGCAACCTAGTTGTTGTTTATAGGCATGTTATACAATATTGGGAATCCTTATGAGATCTAAGGCCACATTGCCACCATCATTTGATTGCTGGCGGGACTTCAAACGCGATGTTTGACAAGTTGGCTACACCAAAAGGTCTCTGATGAGTCCCTTAGCAGGGACGAAACATACGTACAGTGTATGTCAGGCTAGCCACGTTAATATGCCTTGAGTAATAAAAAGGTTAATAAATCAGGGGTTAATGGCAGTCAAACACAGCAGCATCACAGGAAAGTATAACTACAGTTGAAACTTGATTATTCACACCTGTTGGGACTTGGGTAAAATAATATGTTGGGATAATTAAGAGTTTGGATAATTGAAAATACAAATATTAATAAGACTTTAATGCAAACAAAAGACATAATTGATAAAGAAGACAAAATTTATTTGTAAACTCAGCTGAATGCATCAGATTGTTTTTTTTTGACTTGGGCGCTCACCCTTTTTGAAAGCAAAACAGATAACACATTGTCTTAAACACACTGTTCAAGGATTATTGAACTTTTTGCCCCTCTAATTTTTCAAAATCATACTTAAATTATTATTCTTGAAGGAACTGGGACCGAACAAAAAAGTGAAGATACAGTATAATAGAAACGTGTGGATAATTGAGGACTGGATCCCTATCATGGTTCTACTGTATTAAACATACCTTCTTTTTAAAGGGTCACACTTTGGGATTTCATTTACTACCAATTTCCATTTACACTTTCATTTCTACAGTCATACTTCAGGGTTTCATTTATTTCATTCCCAGACTCAAAAGTAATTAGAATCACCTTCTTGAATGCAAAAACAGGACTGCAGGAATGTAGATTTTATTGAAATGTAGTAGTAGTAGTAGTAGAAGTCTTTATTAAGAAATGGCTTTACAATCAATGACAAACAAAGCTAAGCTAAAATATGTATAACAAAATTGAAAAGGATTTAAGTTAAAAGATATTAAGAAATAAATTAAAAAAGACATCTATTTACAAAGGCCTGTTTGAATGACACACTAGAGAACATTTAAATTGACACATAATTTGAGGATTTCATCCCTGGAATCAAAAGTTATTAACAGTGTTTTAACTGACACATGTAGCAGTTCAATACCTCAAATTGCCTAATCAAAACTTATTACCTCCTACATGAAATGTACTCAGCATAGGACATTTAAATACAGTTGTATTAATTAGCCCCCACATTAATAGTCAGTATTAACATAACTACAGTAATTCAAAACCATTTAAACAGGAAGTATGAAAAAAAAATTAATTATTATAAAGCCACCATTCAGAGGGTCACAACCTTGTAACAGACAACCTTTATAAATGTGTCCAAAGAAAGAAATGTTTACTTTCAAATAAATACCAAGCTAAGGATGAAAATTTAACATGTGATGTACATGTATTCTATACAGTGTTGTCACACGCTTACTTGGAACAAAGAATTCCATGGTCTCCTAAATAGACAGGAGTTGAACCTATATACATATATGACATTCTGATTAATAGTTCAGATGCTCCACTGAGCTACATGGGAGCACTAAACTATGTTCATGTGACAAACATCGTGCATACTGCCAGGATCTGATTATCAACAGGTGGCACAGTCACAATGAGAGTGAAGTGAGTTGATAAATTTTTTAGCACTGTAAATGAATAAATGGGTATTCTATACCAGCACACAATATACTCGGAAAAAAGAATTTGAAGTTCTACACTGTACCAGCATGAACTGAACCATGACCTTCTATTGATTCTCATCAGTCACCTGACCTCCTCCCCCAAAAAAATATTGTTTGTGAGAAGGCTCCCTTAATCTATCAAATCATGGGTAACCAAAGGCTGTATAATTGTATCGTAGTTTTTGAGATTGCCAAATGATTTTGGCTTTTATCTTTTCCTAGGTTTATAATCTTACAAGGGAAATTCAAAAACCAAACTGGTTTGAAAAATTTCGGACCAAAATAACATGATTGTATAATTTTGAACCACAACATATACGTGTATGTACATGACTTCATAAATAGAAACTACAAGGGACTCACAATTAATGATGATATCGATGATGTTTAACGGTTAAATTACCTTAGAATGCTTAATAGACAAAGGCAACAAAGCATAGAAGTTGCGGAATCAATGGATGATTTACAAGTTAAGCTTTTTAATAGTGTTGTAAAAAGTGACGTGCAAACTTGCAAGAATATTTATTTTACGAACATTTCCTCCACAAACAATATCATTCTCCAAGAGCCAGCTTTTATTTCAGCGTGTACGTTATAAGTTCATTGGAATGCAATTGTCAAATATTGCTCGAAAAAAATAATTTCATACAAGGACTGCAACTAGACACTCCAGATTTCGGTTTCGACGCCGAGAAAGAAACCTGGAAGATTCTCTTTTAACATCCCTACATAACAAAAAGGTTCCCAATCTGTAGTTTACTTTTGAATTCACTTTAATAGAACACCGCTTGTAAGCTTGAAAGCAATGAAGACAATAATTTCAATCTATGAATCGATGGCGCGCATTTAAGGCTTAATTCCTCCAAGGCCTGATGCAAAGTAGCGCACGGAAAATCAAAACCCTGAACAATTAGCCACAATTACTCTCATATCAAACCCTCTATAGATTAAAAGACACGTTTGGTAAAAACATCGAGGCAATGACCCTGAGAAGACGTGTTCCGTGAACCCTGTCAAGGCACATATTGCCCAATACAGACTTTACTCATGTCATCGCCGTCACCCGAAATTGAGATAAAATAATTTTTGTGCAGGCAACTCGCGGCTAAAGGCCGAACGGCTATTGCCAGACCGACACGCAACACTACACAATGCCCGATTGAACCAAACATCTTATTATCTACGTTCTTACCGTACGTGGAAACCGAAATATCCATACAAGGCCGAAAAGGTTCCATCGAAACCACCATTTACTTGTTTTGAAAACCACCTATATATACGCAATAATATTTCCATGAAAGGGGAGATTTAAACTCAGGGCACTTTAAAGTAGAAAACCACAAACAGAGAACTCTGTAAAACCGATCTTTTCTGGGACAAAAGTTACAGATCCTCAGTGCACATTGCAGCTCGGAGGAGTCATGAGGCCTCAGGCCGACTATATCTACATACTGTACAACAACACATGACTCAAGCTTTCTGTTCTCGAAGAAAATTTTCAATTTTTTTATAACAGCGACCTCTTGGGCAAATAAATTATTTAAAGCATTGAGTTAAATTCCCACATCCCTGACTCGATTGCTATAGAAAAATAAAATTGCCCACCTTTTTGCATACTGCTGCATGATGAGGTTGCTCGTCGCTGATCACACCATCGGAAGTTCGGTCTTCCATTTTCCTCAAGAATTTCAAGGAACACCATTCATTCCAAGCAGGCGTCAGCGAGGTTTAGAATGTTATGAGTGACCACGCGCATGTCCCAGTTGAGTTCTACAGTCAAGTAAGCGAAAGTAAACAAGAATGTCTAAAGGAAAAGCGTCTTTATATTGACAAGAATTCCCTCGCTCCGATGCGGGTCGATGCTGACCAATGACCACATCCGTACGCAAAGAGCTCTTCCTCAAAACAAACAATCCGTAAATTGAACAGCTCGCTTTTTGAGATACTACGCAGCTTGCCTTATCCGTTTGGTGGTTTCGTGAAAATCTAGATCCTTGCAACAACTAATAGAACGCAAGCCCTTCAAGGCATGACCTCAAGATTTGTTTACTAATGAACCCGAATAGGTACATGGGAAATGTGCTCAGTCCTCGAGCAGGTTCGCGGGTGATCCCGTGGGCATATTGAAAAACACAACTGCGTGACGTCACGCACGCTATTTGATCTCATGCATTAGGGACTAGGAGCACTGTCACCAGGATTTTTGCTGTTTTTGGTTCAATTCTGCCAAAATTACTGCCTTTTACCTGTTATCGTGCAAAAAATGCTCCTACAGAATCAGCAAGATGAATTCCAATGAAATTTTAGCAGGAAGAGCTAACCATAATACTTTTTTCGTGATTTTTCAATGCATAGCTTGAAATTTTGAAAAAACTGGCAAGTTTTTTCAAATTTCAATCCATTTCCATCCTCATCATCTTAGATGGAATACAGAAGTTTATATGTCAATGCAGTACTACAGTCTTTGGCAACAAAACTAGACCATTATTTTAAGGTTTCCACTGATGCATTGGCAGTTTTAAGCTGTTTAAAGTTATGGTACAATAGCGTGACACTGCCCCTTTAAGCAAGGACTACGGAAGCGTCTAGTACGGTGACTAGTCTCCTTCGCAGCCGCTCGGCTGGAGTCACGCAACGCTCCCCGTACGCGTACGAGGAGCGTTGCGTGACTCCGGCCCGAGCGGCTGCGAAGGAGACTAAGTACGGTGACCGGAAGTAATTTTGCATCCCGTCACGCGTCATTGGCCTAGCCGTAGTCAGCTCGCCGAATACGTAGGAATCATGGCGGGCCGGAGTGGAAAGTACGTAAGTTCCTGCACTGTACACGCTTCGTATGCCAGTCTTTGAACCTAAACGGCAACATACAGTTATTTTATCCCTTTTTGGCCGTCGTTAGTGATTTCTCACAAAACATTTCTCGATTTTGAGCACTAGATTCAGTGGGCGGCGTGAAATTTCTGGCGAGCTGTGAAAGCAATGTAATTAACGAGCTTTCACGATTCTTGGCACGTCTATTCCAAATAATCGAATCCGGAAACCTTTCATTATGGAAATATTTTACTTATTGGAACTTGTATATTAGCACTTGGGCGAGGAAAGCGCATGATCGATATTATGTTATAATTTTGTTGTTTTTAAGCGCATAGAATGGAGTCGACAAAATGATGTTGTGTTGTGTACAGAAATAAAATTTACACCGTGAGAAAGAAGAAGCAAATCTCTTATTTCTTTAACATATGGCGTGACGTACCCGCCACTTCTGCCACTTCACCGAAGAGAAAAAGATTATAAACGTTTCGTACAACGCGACGTAGTACGGCTTGCTTAATGTAATAAGAGCTTCTGCACTTACCAGAAGTTAATAGAAAAACAAGAAACGAAAATAGCCAACAAATACTGGAGAATATTGGATATGGCCTGGGAGTAACGCCATAACCCACTTTAATGATAGTCAAAAAATGAACATAGCTACAGCAAAGGTAATTAAACTAAAGCTACATGTAAGCGTACCAGGGTGGCCAGAAAAAACCTGCACCAAAAAACCCCGTAGGGAAAAAAGGACAGGAAATCTGGGACGGGCCAGGCACATCTTACGTCCCCCGCCAGGACTCTATATATTAAATAAATTACTCAAAATTACAAAGCCAGCAAAAGCGAAAATCTAATTCCGATTAAACAATCGCCAACGAATACTAGAAAATATATAATGATATAAGGATAAAAATATATATACGAATATCATAGACAACTAAATGGAA
>JAEMWC010000040.1:1412500-1435000 GCA_016490735.1 Pachyseris speciosa
GTATAAGATTAACAACAAGGCATGCAATTATATAGTATTTTACGGAACATTTATCCCGCTCACTTGAGTCTATTGTAGCCGAGAACAGCCGTTTCAAAATAGAGAGAATGTACGAGATCAAATAGCGTGCATGAGAGAGAATGTACGAGATCAAATAGCGTGCGTGACGTCACGCAGTTCGGGTTGTCTGCCTGTGGTTTAATCGAGATTACCAGGAATTTGTCATTCTATCCGTCTCAGACCATAATTTAAGCGTTTTAAGCAGCAGCTCTTGACAGTTTGAGCTGTAATATATCAAACACTCGAAAGAGTGAGTAGTATATGCGGCGTCTGTCAAAAGCCACCTCGCCCCGCACCTTCGTCGCTTCGCTCCTCGGTGCGGGGATCGGTTGTATTTGACAGACGCCGCATGTACTACTACAGTCGTACAATCGCACACCAACCCACACCAACCAGCACCACCACGCAGGCAATTAGAGAGAGGTGGGTGCGCAGTAACCACGATGGAAAACAAACCGCATAGAGGACCAACCACCAACAGGGTGCGGGCTATTAGAGAAAGGGGGCCAGGGGGTATCCACGAGCCAGCAGTGGCAAAAAGCCACGCACAAACCACCCAAGTGGACAACAAGAAAAACAATTGGACCCATTATATACGACGGGGGGCAACTCGAAGCGAACAGAAGATGAGATCGATTGGGAGGCGCTCCTTGCCTTTTTGGACAGTCTTTGCGAACACTGCGCAGCCTGTGTTTGGAGGAGCGGGGTTTCCTTTGCAGAAAGGGTTACTCCCAAACGCGCAGTACGGCACCCTCCCCCATTCTTCACCCGTACCAGCCACCCCGTCCTTCACCCCCGCGAAGAACCGCAAAGCAAAAGAAGCTGGCCGAGTTGGTGCGAGAGTTTGAAATACCAGTGAAAAGGCGGAGAACTGCGGCTAATTATCAGCTAGATCTTCGGTCTTTGGGTCAAACAGAATTTGGGGCTGAGGAGGACAGTCGAGAGAGACGAGATATTCTTTGGCGCGTAAATAACGGTTTGGGGAATGACCAAACAGCAAACCTCATAGAAAAAATACGAAACAAAGTCAACATAACCTTTTACTTGAGATACACGAATAACTTTCGGCTGCGCAACATCGAGGACAATACGCTCATGGTGTATGCCGACAATGTCGACAATGGCTCCCCTTGGTTTCACTCTCTGCGGGAGGCTGAGAGTTGGTTGAAGAAAAAGGAAAGGGCGCGTTTGGAGCTTAAAAAAGACCCGCGCCCGAATACGAAATGGGTGTTCGAAGATTTCTTCCGCGTGGATGTCAAGGCTGAGCTTGACCGCCAGCCGTTGCTTGACACGGGCCCACTTCCAGCTTGGCTGCGCAACTTGGCCCGCGGGCGTTCGATGATCGCGCTTGACACTTTTCAAGACAACCTCTGTTTCTGGCGCTGCTTGGCCGTTCACCGCGGCGCAAGACCAGATAGAAGCACCAACAAAGCCCGTGAGTTGGCGCAAAGTTATTTCCAACTTCCCACCCCCCAAACGACTGTCGTGGAACATCGTTGGACGTGTTGGACCAAATCAATCAGGGGTTGCCCGCCTCGCAGTGGCTTGGTAGCCGCGTTTACGAGCCCGTGGAAGCTGAAGGAAATGTGGTTTGTTACCTCCGGCGGAATCCAACCAACCAGCTGAAGAACATTTTGCCAATTGGGGTTTTGGAAATGCACGCGTTTTACATCCCGGACATCGCAAAACTCGCGCACGTTTATCTTTGCCCCCATTGCAACGCTCGATTCATGAAAAACTCGGACCTCCACCGACATGCGAACGACAGATGCACAAAAGGAGAAACCTTTCGTCTGCCCAGCCGAACAACTTGAGAAAGCCCAAACATGTTTTGAGAGGGCGTTCTTCCCAAAGGCTCCCTTCTCACGCACCGCCACGCGCTGGTTGGAACAAGAGGCACGCAAACGCAAAACCCACATTCACCACGGTATGTGTGGGCATGGAGGCGAGTGTTGGATTGAGGGAGCGCCAGTGGATGGGTTTGATCCGACGACCAAGACCGTGGATGCCGCAGGTGCCACCCTGAAAACCCCAGAGCGACAATCGAAAGGGAGAGAAATGGTAACAAGATAACATTGGAATCGAGATTTGAAGACACCAACAAACGTACCGCGACACTGCGCGAGGCTGGCTTCGAAGTTGTGGAGATGTGGGGGTGCCAAGTTGGACCCTGCGGGGCGACCTCTTTCCCGAGCCTTTCACGAAAAGTTACCCCCACATGATCCTGTACGACTTCGAAGCATTTGGAGACTGCAACCGCCGGAAGGCTCCCACAGAAACCTTGACAATTGAAAACGTGCATGTGCCGATCTCCGTTTCCATCGGAGACACACTGGAACCAGAGCCCACACACATTTGTGAAAAAGACCCACCTGTTCTGATCCAACGCTTCGTTGAAGAGTTGAAGCGAAGAGGAAGAAACATTCGGGAGGTGGTGCGCGCCGAGTTCCTGCCTTCCAACTTTGGGTTTCTTTCCAAAAAGCAGCGGGGGTTTATCGAAGACTGGTGCAACCAGGTCCCAACCCTCGGTTTCAACTCTGGGAATTATGACTTGAATCTCATCAGGAAACACTTTGTGGGGCGGCTGACCGACATGACCAAAAAGCCCACCGTTGCGAAAAGAGCCAACAAGATTATGTACATTACCACACCTGGATTTCGATTTCTCGACATCGTCAACTATCTGGATGAAAATGCTCGGTGCCAACGCTTGTTCCGAGAAAATGATATGCGGACCTTCGCAGATTGGCTGCAGTATTACAACAACTTGGACGTGGCTCCGGGGCTGGAGGCCCTGAAAAAAATGCGGAGTTTCTACACGGACAGAGCCATTGACATTTTGAAAGACGCGGTGTCGATCCCCGGGGTCAGCATGCAGTATCTCCTCCGGGGGGGCAGTCGAAAGAGGGGCCGAACTGTGGACGCCGGGGCAAGAAGCCTATGAGATGTTGAAAGGCGCGGTGATTGGCGGGCCAAGCATCGTTTTCACAAGGTACCACGAAGTGGGGGAAACCAACATCCGCAGCCACCAAGTTCCGAGCCCCAACCCGTGCTGGAAAATCGTGGGGGTACGACGCCAACGCTTTGAAACCCTCGGCAATGTTGCACGAAATTCCCTGTGGAAAGGAAAGGGTTGTGCACTTTGAAGAGACAGCCAGAGAGGAGCCAGGTTTCACGCGAAGGCGTCGAGGAGGGGCCTGGTTTGGTTTCGCTGAGGTGGACATTGAGATTCCCAGCCCCTGTGGCCGAAATTCGAGTAGATGTGTCCGTTCTTCATCAACCAGCAGGTGCCCACCGAAGCTGTCCCACAACACATGCTGGATTACCTGCAGCGCACCGGCAGAAGCTTCTCAGACGGGGAAAGGTTGGTGGGCGCGCTTTCTGCAGAAAAAATGTTGGTCTTCGCCCCCCTGTTGAAGTGGTATATCGACCACGGAGCTGTAAGCACAGCGGTTCATCGCACCATCGACTACCAGGCCGCCAAACCCTTCACCTGGTTTGTGGAAGAAGTTACTCCCGCGCGGCGGACAGGCGACACAGACAAAAGCAAAGCACTTCTTGCTGACATATTCAAGCTGCTGGGGAACAGCACTTATGGGAAGATGATTGAAGCAGTGGAGCGACAAACGAACGTGATTTACACGCAAGATGAGAAAGTCGTCGATAGAGCTCTGTGGAGTCCATTCTTCGAGGATTTGGATGAAATCGGGGACGCGTACAAGTTGGAAAGCCGGAAGCAAAAGATCGTGATCAAGAGGACCTTCCAAGTCGGAATTGCGGTGTACCAGCTGGCGAAGCTGTGGATGTTGGAGTTTTACTTTGACTTCCTGGACAAGTACGTCGATCGCAAAGACTTCGAGCTGATCCAGATGGATACCGACAGCAATTACATGGCGATCAGTGGTGAAAAGTTGGAAGATGTCGTGAAGCCAGAAATGCGGGCGGAATTTGAGGCGGACAAAAAGAACTGGCTGGCGTGGGACAAGTGGAGCGGGGCACCCCAGGACTGTTCAAGTTGGAGTGTGAGGGAAACCGAATGATTGCGACCTGTTCGAAGTGTTACTTCGTGGACCTCGACAGTTCGGAGGAACACACCAAGTTCAGCACGAAGGGGTTGTCGAAGAGGCAAAACAAAGTTACTTGGCAACGTTTCAAGGCTGCACTCGAGGGACACAAAGACATGGCGGCGAACCGAGGTTTACGTCTGAAAGAAGGGGAGATGGTTACGTACCACCAACAGAAACTGGGCCTGAGCGCGTACTACGACAAACGGCGGGTGCTACCCGACGATATTCACACGGAGCCGCTTGAGTATTAGCCAGGCTTGACAGGAGGAAGCTCAGTATTCGGTGGAACAACTATCGACTCTTCCCGAACGAAGCTGCGTTCGGCCCAGGGTCAGCAAGCCAATACATGACAAGTTAGTTGGGTTTTACCATGGCCCTTGCAACCTCAAACACTTTCAAAGACCAAACAGGGTCCGTAGCTCTTCGCACACCACCTTCCAACTCGCCCGGTTGAAACAAATAGCGCACTTCCACACCTGCAGGGAGGACTTTTTCGGCCATTCCAACAGGTCTAAAGTACGGAGTTGCAGGCTATGCAAAAGCAGATTGTTCTCGAATTGCATCTGCGGGTTTCAATCCTGTCAGCCCTGTGGTCTGTTGGTTGAGAGCAGCCACAACCCCGGGGAGTCTTGCTACCCACACAACAGACCGTTCTCCTTCTGGCAGCCGCATTTCGACAGCATACTGGTGCCCGAACAGACGCTCAGCAAGAATGCGGTTGAAGCGTTCCACAATCGCCTGGTCGCGATGCACTTCCACATGTCCACGGCGGATGTTCGTTCCATGCGCCTCCATGACTCTGGAAACAACTCCCATAAACTCCCGCCCAGGGTCCACCTGCAGAAGCTTCGGCCATTTGAGAGGTCCGCGTTTGTAAATCTTTTCAAAATCCCGAGCCACTTCGTCAGAATTTTTCGAGGTCAGGGGTTCAGCTGCTTTGAAGCGGCTGGCCACATCGACCACAGTCAGCGCGTATTTGAAAGTTTTCCTCCCCACTTTGTCGTGCGCCATGAAGAGCAGATCGGCTTGGTGCACCGCGTTTGGTGTTGCCACATCAAACTTTGGCCGAGGAATGCGCCGCGGCGCGGGAAGAAAGATCTGCTAAAGAGCCTGCTTTTGCAGCCACTGTTTGGCCGTAGTTTCCGAAAACCTTTGCGGCTTGGGCCAGTTTTTTCACGGCCGCAAACCCTTTCCAATAACCTTTCGGGCTGTAATAAATTTTTGATAGGTGTTTCTGCAAGGCAGGAGTTTTCATTTACATATAGTTTAGTGGGAAAGATGGAGCACGCAAACGGAAGGGTGAGCTGTGGAAAAACGATGGTAGAGGACTACGTGAATTTTAATCTTGTTTGCCAAAGTTGTCAAAGGGTTGAGTAGCTCGCCACCCCAACCAAAACCAGGGAGGAGGTGGGGTGGACAGCCAACCCCGTTCCATACACCCGCCTTCGCAAAATTATCGAGAAACACGAAATCCTCGACGCCGTCAACACCATTTCGGATGGCGGGCGAGAACTCTGCTACCCATTACAGTGGAAGTTTTTTGGGAAATCTTATCCGGGATTTTTTCGGGATCTCCATGCAGTGGTCGCTGACGAAGTCGTCAACTAGTTTCAGCCTGTCGAGAAAGGTTTTTTCATCGAAAGCTTCACCCCTGAGGTGGAAGCGAATAGCGTCCAGAATTTTTTTGTACTCAACCCGGGCGAAGTTGGCCCTCTCCGCTTTTTTGTCGTATTTTTGAAGCTTGCCACACCTTTGACGACAAGCCCGAAAGCTGTCAAAGTGGCAAATACATACGGGTTCAAGGTAATACCCCCCTGCAACCGCAGACGTGATGATGGCCTTGCCTACCACGACATTGCAAATCAGGTTTTTTCTTTGAAAGGAGCGGAAGAGCTTGTCGTAGCCCCAATGTTTTTTGTGATAGAAAGCGTAAAGCTTTTTCAGCATTTCGACTGTGCCCCTGTCAAGGGTCGGGTTGATGTGGTTGAAGTCCAAGATGTTGACGGGAGAAGGCTGTGGTTTCCTCCTGAGCAACCACATGGTTATATCAAAGGGTGAAAATTCATGCAAGGAACTCGGCGACGAGCGTCACTTTGGTGTGCTGGCAAGGCCAGTAATTTTGAACGACCATGCGGTGGCCCTTGGAAAATACAAATGCGTCCTAAGCGCCCCTAAAGTTACCTACCCAGTCGCTCCTTGGCTGATATTGTGGGTTGCAATATTTGTTTCACTCCCTCCCGTGGTGATGTAAATACGCAAAGAGCCATTTCGGGGCATAGAAGAGCGGTCATAAAAGTGCACATCACAGCGAATGAACTCTCTGAAGTAGGGGGTGTATGGAGCCCAAAACGTTGGGATGGAGAAAACATCTTCTGTTGCTGAAGTGCCGGTTAGCAGGTCACTTGCTATCCTGTAAACCAACCCAGGCAAAATCACAGGTTTCGCAAACCGGAGAGCCCCATCTCTGTACCCGAATAAGGAAGTGTTCCCTTCTGTTACCCTTTGGCCCTTCAAATCCAAATTACCACCCAACTTTTGATGGATTACATGCCCACTCATGTTCAACCCGTTTTGCATTGTCAGTCCGTGGACGCTCGAGCTGAACAATGGGCGGTCGTTGTTGTAAACTGGTGGTCATTCAAATTCAAATTTCCACCCAATTTTGGTTCAAGAATTAAATAACTGTTCATGTTCAAGTCATTCATCATTGTCATCTGCCTGTTTGTTCCACCAAACAATGCCGCATTTTCATCGATGACATACCGTAGAATCCCGGTTATAAGCCCCCCCAGTTATAAGCCCCCCCGATTATAAGCCCACCTCTCTGCTCATAGAAATTTCCTCCCGGTTATAAGCCCACCCGATTATAAGCCCACCTCTCTGCTAATAGAAATTTCCTCCGGTTATACCCCTGTTATACCGGGTACCGTATACAGTTAACAATAATTAGGCGGTACATTAGCGACATATTTATTATTATAAATCAATTACAGCAACGGTTCTTTAACAGGATTTCAATGAATCGTATTCCATCAAAGTCACAACTAAACTTGATCTCTGTTCCGCCCCGTAGCACATTGACAATCACACATTGACAATCCGTTATTGTTCCAATTGAAAGTAGACATGATTAAAATTTTCATTTTAATAGAACGGATTTTAGACGTTTTTTTCCTCCCTATTATAAGCCCCCCGGGTTATAAGCCTCCCCGATTATAGGCCCACCCGAAAACCCTTACGAAATTGTATAAGCCCAGGGCTTATAACCGGGATTCTACGGTATTTGCCGTTCAAAGTCAAGTCGGTCCCCAATGTTGGTTGCAAAAAGAAGTTCACCATTCATATTCAAAGGAGTTTGCATGGTCATCATTCCACCCTCCACAGTCCAAACCGTGTCAAAGACACCCGAGTCCACACTGGAAACGTAGCCAGAAACCCCATAAACGACGAGGTGGCCCGTGGTTGAGCCAGAGGTTGAACCATGCAGATTCAAATAAATGTAGTTGGGGGTGCTGTCGCTCCACCGGTGGAACTGAATGAGGGTTTTTGTGTAGCTGCTGAAGGTTCGCGTGGTTTGGCTCGTAATGAAAATGACAGTGGCGCTTGCCCTCACCGACACGTTTGTCATTTCTGGCGGAAAGTACTCAACCACAAACGTGTAATACCCTTTCGGCAGTGGAAAGAGGTTGAAGCCGATCCGCGAGCGGTAATCATCGCTGCCGCGTCTTTGACAAGAGTGAACTCGTAGGCGTTTTTGTTGACCCGGTGTGGAGAGGCGGGGAAGTGGACTATCCCATGAACATGAATGTTGTTTACGGACGAGGACTCGTCGTCATCGTCCATGAGGAAGGAGAAATGTTTTTTTTTGCCCGCCCGACTAGGATAGGTGGGAATGGTCCAGATAATCCTTCGTCGCCGCGTCCGTTTTGTCGACCGGCTTTTCGAGAGCGGTGATTTTGTGGGCCCCCATGTCGAGACTGCCTGTCATTGGGGTGCTTCTATCGAGTTTGACAAAAGTGGTTGCAACATAATTTTCACTGACCGCACCAAGTGGGTTGGCTGGCGCGCCAAGATTCACAATTGAGTGGTCACCCGCATCAAGAATGCCCGTCATTGGGGTGGTGCCATCCCTTTTCAGATCATCATTCAGGGGAGGAGCCGGACCTTGCGGACCTTGCGCGCCTTGTGCCCCCTGAAGACCTCTGAGCCCTTGGATGCCGTGCAGACCTACCACCCGGCGGGGCCCGGTATCACCTTTGTCGCCTTTGGAACCTTTCACCCCTTGCGGTCCAGCATCCCCGCGGTCCCCTTTCGGGCCTGTTGGTCCTCGCACGCTGGATGGGCCATGTGGGCCTTCTTCCCCATGAGGGCCTTGCGGGCCTTGAGGCCCCTGCGGACCGTGTGGGCCAATGGGCCCCTGTGGGCCCGCGGGGCATCGCCGGCCAGGATCGCCTTTTCGCCCGTGTGGGCCCGGCGGCCCAGCGGGTCCTGGAGTTCCAGGGCCGTGCTTTTCGGTGCTCTGCTTTCTGGATTGTTGAACGCCCCCATTTATGTATCTTCGTCGAAATTTTTTTCATTTATTTCCGGGGTTTGTCGTAGTAACAGAAGGAAAATTTTTTGTCGGTGGCGCGGTTCAACAGGTTGTGGTAGACCCCAAGCTCGTCGGCGATGCGTTTGTTCTCCCTGGAGAGGAAGCTGAAAAGGCAGAAATGGCAGTTGTCCCGGATAGGTTTGGCTGAGATAAATGATACTGCAGTTTCGGTGCCGGCCGTTGATGAAATAGTTGATGATGGCGTTCTGGTTCTTTTCGCAAACCAGGTCGTCGAACACGACTATTTTTTGGTTGTCAGGCGGGAGTTCTTCCAGCGGAATGATTTCGTCGCCTGGCGCCTCGATGACCTCGTACCCCACCTCGGGGTTGATGTTTTTCGCGAAGTACTGCAGCAGGGCTTGGTACTTGTGTTGGTGGAGGTTTTTTGAAATGAGAAAAACTTTGTCGACATCTAAAAGCTCGTAAAGCATGTGGAGCAGGATGTTGCTTTTGCCAGAATTGCTTAGCCCGCAGATCAACATCCGAAAAACGTCGGCGGGCATGGCTGTGTGTCCCTGTATGAAGCCATTTTCGGCAGAAAAGTCAGGATCATAATTTGGAATTTTCATTTCCCTATATAATGTCCCTGAAGAAGTGGCTACAGAAGGCAGAAGCTGAGGCTGAGGTCGAGAGGCAGGAGGATGAAATCCGCCGGAAATACAAAATGCACAAAATCGCCAAGGAGTTTGGCCAGGTTGAGGCTGAAAAGCTTTTCAAACCGATCACGACCAGGCTGGACAAAAGTTCGGTGCCCCCCGCACCACCGGAGGCGGAAGGTCCTGACTACGACATGGACGAGCTCGACCGAGTCAATCCGTTTCGTTGGGAGGATTTCAGGCCGGAGGCTCCAACCCCTCCTCCATCACCAACCGAGGAAGAGGAAGAAGAAGAAGAGTTTCCCCTCCCACCACCCCCTCTTGAAGAAGAGGAGGCGGCCGGTCCGCCCCTTCCCCCTCCCTCGCGCCCAACATGGGAACAACCAGAAGCGCCGGAGTTTCTCGAAAAACGCGCCGAATCGAACAGGCTGCGCTCGCTCAGCAGCCTCATCACAAAAATGAAACAAAAACCGAACCCTGCTGAAGAAAAAGGTGAAAGACCCCAACTCACCGTTGTACGGCCGGTCTTTGGCGGATCTTGAACGAGAAAAAAACCGAGATTCTTGAAAACAGGCAACGGAAGAGAGAGGGGCGGCGGGAGGTGTCGCCGCAGCAGCTTCAGGCGGGGAAAGAAAAGTTGAATCGAACCCCCCCGAAAGAAACGAGAGCCCGGCCCACCACAGATTGGGAACAGGCCATCATGTCTCGCCGGCCCTCGATTGGCGGGCCAGAAGAGGAGAATGAGCAAGAGTGGGAAATGGAATGTTCCGGCTTTGGCGCCGCCGCTGAAAAAATGATCGACCGGTTGTATGTGATGCTTGGTTCGATCAACACTTCGATGAAACTCCAAGCCCATGTTGTTTCTTTGCTCCCATAACCTGTCAAATGGGGTGTTTTGAATGAGTTTCAAAGACAAAAAATTCTCCACGATTATATTGCGCAATTAGTTTCCACCTGTTGCTCGACTAGCGCCTTGCTAAGCTTCAGAACAATGGGGGCGTCCAAAAGCCACAGGATTTCACAATTTTTTTCAATCCGCCGATTGAGTTGGGCTCAGGGAAAAATTACAAAGCGGCGTTGAACAGGCTGATCACCATGAGCTACTCGTAGTACAACATTGCAGAAGCTTTCGGAAACAACAAACTGAAGTCGAGAAAAAAAAACCGGCGATTGGGAAACTTTGACTTTTCCTGATGGGATGTATGATTACACTACCATCAACCGTTTTTTGCAGGCTCATACGGGGTTTGTTGATCCGACGGCCGCAGACAAAGAGCGCATCTTCAATTTGTATTTCGACTTCACCATTTACCGGGTTGTGGTTTTGGTGGCAAAAGATTACGAAATAGACCTCTCTGTCGGGGAGTTTGCCAGTTTGATTGGCTTCAAGAAAACGAATCTGAAAGATGGCACCAATTTCGTTGGAGATGTGATTCCGAACATCACCCGGAGCGTCGACTGGGTTTTTCTTCATTGTGATCTGATAACGCGGCGGGCAAATGATGTGCCAAGTGACGTTTTGTACAGCTTGTCCACCACAGATCTCCGTGTCAGTTACCCTTTCAAAGAAGAACCTCGTCGGCTTGAGTTTCACCCTGTCAACAAAACTCGGATTGATTCTGTGCGGATAACGGGCCACAGACGGGCGAAACAACCCCATCGACCTCAACGGGCTTGATGTGGATCGAAGAAGAATGAACTGGGTGAGAGGAAAATTCTTGCCAAGGAATACAAACCAACCATGGTTTTCCCAATAGAGTGGATGAAGTTTTTTGACGAGCGTGCCGGACGCTATCGCTTCAAACACAAAAGCTCAGGGGTTATCCGCGACACTCTCCTTTCCCTTGGAAGGGAGTTCAAAAAGGGCGCAACCCAAGCCGCAAAACAAACCACCAAAGCGGCCGCCGAAATAGTGGGTCAAAAGGTGGGCCGGGTTGTGGTTGAAAAGGGGGGCGACAAGATTCGACAAATATTACGGAAGCGCCGACCCGCACGCGCCTCCTCTCCAAAGGTGAGGGTACAAGCACCACCCCCATCTGACGCATTCTGGAAGTTGCGTCAAATTTTGGCAAACCAACTTTGAAATTTTTTACTGTGAATATACCGACATGTTTCAGTCGCCGCGCTTTGTCGAAAAGGTGGATTACGAGTGGGTGAGCCCGAACACCCCACTCAAGCTGCCGGGCAATGGGTAGCACCAAAACAAAACCGGGCTTAAGTTCTTTGTGAAAGATAGGGACGTCTTCCGCGACTGGTACAACGCCTATTTTTGTGTTGAATACAGCTTCGAAGCTCTCGCGGACGGAACCAACATTGCGAACAATGCACAAACAGCCCCGGTCAACAGCTCTTTCGCGCTGATAAAAAACATGACTGTGAAGTCGGGGAAACCTATTTACGAAGCAACCGACCTCCACAAGGTGATTTTCGTCAAAAAATTGTTGGAATATTCTGACGATTATGCGCGAACTGTGGCCAAGGACGAGTTTTGGTATCTGGAAAACGACAACACAACTGTGAGAAACCCCGCAACCCCCTTCACAAACAACGGAATTCGCGCAAGGCATCTCCTTTCGCGGGGTGGCGCCACGGTCAAGACCGTCATTCCCCTCAACCTCTACTCTTTCTTCGAAGAGCTGGCGGACAAACTCTTGCCTCCGATGCAGCTTGAGTTCGAGATTGTGCTGCAGGACGACAATGAAATGATCTTTCAGAATGACGACACTGGGCGGCGAATTGTGGTCCGAAGTGCGAATTGTAGGTTCCAAGACTGCGGCTGACCCCAGAAGGGCAGATGCTTGTCAATGAAAGGTTCATGAAGTCCGCAAAGTGGACCTACTTAAAAGAGACGCTGCACAACAGCGGCAGTCAAGGAGATGTCGGCGGACAGTGGCAAAGCACCGCCGGCGTGAAAAACCCCAAACATGTCTTTGTTTTCTTCCAACAGACGCGGAAACAAAATGCTCTGCAATTCAACCCCTACAGCGTCGACACCTTCAATCTCGATGGGGACAATTCGGCGAAATTGTCCACCTGCCGGCTTCAACATGGGGGGGATTATTACCCCCAACTCGAGTATGAAGGTGATGACCAAACACGCATCCGCCGCGACCTCATTCAGTACAGGTACAGGAAAAATGATTACAACACGGGGACCCAGCTGAATATTGCCAACTACTCAACACTTTACCCGATCCTTTACTTCGACCTCAGGGCGGCCAAAGAAAGTATGACAGGCGACCCAAAGCAGTTGATTTTGCATTACCGGTTGAATGAAGCCGCCAACGCCCAGAATTACACCATCTACGCCGCTGTCCTGAATGAGGCGGAACTTGTGATCAAACAAATTGGAAACGAGCTGGTTGTGGCTTGAAACTGAGATGGAAAAATTCTTTCTCTTGATATAAGATGGCGACGGCGTATCATCCGTTCTAGCTTGCGCTGACTGACAACCAAAAGAAAAGCCTCCGAAAGGCCGAGAAAGCAGCTGTGACTCTGCACGTCAAACCCGAACAAATTGGGCACGGCGACAACTTCCTTCTGACTGCCACCCAAATCAACCGAATGAAAAAGGCCGGCAGCGAAAGGCGCGGCGCCGAAGTCAAAATGAGCAAGACGCAGATCAGCATAACCGCACAGCGCGGC
The DNA here is from genome assembly GCA_016490735.1 of Pachyseris speciosa. Taxonomy (NCBI): domain Eukaryota; kingdom Metazoa; phylum Cnidaria; class Anthozoa; order Scleractinia; family Pachyseridae; genus Pachyseris; species Pachyseris speciosa. The sequence continues at coordinate 1,425,460 of JAEMWC010000040.1, forward strand.
GGCAACCTTTTTTCCACGGCGCTCAGTCTGGCCCGACCTTTACTCGCCCCTACGGCCAAGGCTTTGGGTATGGCCGGTCTTAGCTTCGGCGCGGAAAAGGTTTTGAAAACGATTTTCGGAAAGGGTTTCGGCCCCCAGGAGGTGCATCTCTTCAAACTCACACAAATGCTGTCCCCCAACCAGAAAAAGATGATTTAAAAATATCTTGTCGGCAAGGGTGTGGTGAGTGGGGGTGGTGCCGCGACATATAGGGGGTTTCTTGGCATGCTGGCTTCCCTCGGCATTCCTCTCGCCATCAGTCTTGTCAAAAAGGTGTTGGGGGAGTGGAATGCAAGTGCGGCCGCTCCACTCGGCGCCCCCTCGTCTGCCTCCACCCCCTCCTCCCTCCTCCAGGGGTAAAGGAATGCAAATGCGCCCTCCACCTGTTTGGGGGCGTTGGGAGGATTGGGAACGCCCGATGGTCGGCCGGGGAAAAAAATTAAGTTCAAGGCATGCCCCTTTCCAATGTTGACCTGATGAATTGGTGCAAATATCTCGACATCCCACTCAAAGGCATCTTCTCACGCAACGAGGCCAAACCCCTGCACCATTCACCCTGCGTTATCAACCTGGATGACCTTGACCAATGGCTGATTGGTATTGTGTGAAGGACAAACGCAAAACTCCGAACGTGCCCGGCTCTGAAAGGGTTGCCACAACCAAAAATGGAGAAAAATGGGGAAAGCTAAGTGCGCGGTTTGTGGGATAACAAAAACCCGCTTCTTACCGAAAAACGCGAGCCTCTCGCCGAGGGTGGTGGTGTTTTGACTGATTTTGCGGGCCCTGCGCTCGACTTTACTTTGCAGCACGGGATTCCGTATCTCGCGAAAAAAGGGGTGGAGGCTGGCCGCTATTACGCTTCTGAGGCACTTCGCAACAAACAGCTCCAGAAAAGGGCCATCAACTACGGGGTGCGCAAGGCTACCCCGGTGTCGGAAAAGGTCGGCAGCGAGCTCCTGGACCAGCTTTCCACGAAGGTGCGCCCCAACATCCGTTACAAAAACCGACAGACCTGATCTCGATGGGACAGGCCTCCCTGTTCCCTTTCCCTTCGTTGATTTCAAAAAATTGTGGAGTGTCATCTCCGACCCCAAACTTTTCAAAGGCCCCGAAGTTTCTGAAAAAGAGGGACGGGAGCTGGTCGCCGAATACAAACGTCAATACGCGGACTACAAAAGACGGAGCGGCACCCGCAGCTACGGCTCGTGAATAAAATGGAAGGGCTATGGGGCTGGTATTGGAAATTTGTTTGATCCCCGTTTCATTTCTCAGGGTGTGTTGGTTCCCGAGTTTGCAACCGACACCAAGTTTTTAAAAGCTTTCGGAAAGGCCATTCCACAACACCATGGTTTCACAGATGTTCTAAAGAAAACCCTGCGCAACTACTATGGGACAGGGGTGGATATTCACAGCCTGATTGGCAAGCTGCCAGCACCAAAAAAGGGTGGACCCTTCCCGGACACAACTACACTGGTCCTTACAACCCCTTAAACCGTCAGCTTAGCTTTGACCCTGAAACGGGTGAAATACTTGAAATATTTCAGATGCCTACTGGCCTCACCGATGCAGCATGATGTAGAGTATAGTAGTTGTGGTTTTCGCGCACATAAGTACCAAGAGAACGAAAAAAATACAAGCATGTTGCTGACTGAAAAATGGTCAAAGCGCTTGACGCGATTCCGTGGAACAAAAGACAATGGGGCCATTCGTTGGCCCGAAACGCGATCAATACGAAAGAGAAACTTGGTCTAGGAGTTTAAGGCTCCTTATATTCCTGCCCTGCTTTTACCAAATGTACTGTTTGCAGTAAAACATTTGGCATTTTTTTGGAATGTTTTTTAACATGATTGAAAAGTTTTTTTCAATCTCTCTTTCTGATGCATCTTCCCTCAAAGGGTATACCCCGCGGAAGTAATAGGTAGTGCCTAAAGTCTTCTTTTGCCCTTTGGCAAATATTTCTTTCTTCAATTAACCTGTCTTCTTCTTCCTTGAAAACAAAATTAATAAAATAACCAATGTCTAAGTGGGAAAGTTTTACCCCTTCATCGCACGCCTGGCGAAATCGTGGGTCTATTACTTGGCCTTCTGCCATTGTACTACCACCTCCCCTCTCTCTAAATGGCCGACAGTGATGGTGGAAAACTTTTACATTGTTGAAATTTATTTACGACTCGCCGAAATTCATCTCTGACTTCTTCCTCAAAGGTTCCGGGCCATCCTTGAAGTTTACTTGCAAGGGGTACCACCCACCAATACATTGCGAGCAGAAATGTGGCAACCATGGGTATACATAATCTATTACCCACCTTTCTCTAATATCCTCCATCTCATACCACTGGCACAACATATGGTCCCTATTTTTTAATCAGCAGGCCCAACAACGGCTGTTGCGCCGGCATGTGTTGCATTTTCCACAGCTTGTAATAAGGGTATAGCAGTTTTCAATTTCACAAAAAGGTGCATCATCGACAAAAAGGAAGAGCCCTTTGTGTACTTCATCCCAGCCTGCTCTTTTTTGTCCTGAATTTGGGCTTTTATTGTTTTTTGAAGGATAATTTCCGTCAACTCTGGCAGGAGTTGATTGACTCTTTCCAAGAAATGCATTTGTCTTGAGGATGCCATTGTTTAAAAGGCGCGCTGACTGTTTTTTAAAACCTTTCGCCGAGCAACCAACGATCCAAGTACTCCCTTTTGAGGAGTTTGAGAGTTTGAGAGGTTTGAGGAGTTTGTATGTTTTGCAAATGAAATCGTAGCAGATAGTGTGAATAACTTTTGTGTTCTTGATGTACTGCCAGGGGGATTCATCATTCTCCAACAGCCAACGCACAATCAACATTGGCTCATACTCCTCGGGGAGATTTGTCTTTTCCAGCCCTTTCAACCATCTGTTGACTCTTAGGATCAACTTCCGTCTTATGGTGTAGCGTTATTTTTAGAATGTATTGTCATGGTGATATGTCATTTTGCAACTTTGCGCGCACGCAGCGCATTGGATCGTAATCCATAGAGTCCTTGTTTGTCTTTGCCAACCACTTGTCTATTTCTGCGACAAGTGCGTGTCTTATGGTGCGACGCCTCAACCACTCTGCCATCGCTGTCCCACACACACCCCTTTCTCTAATACGGCTAGGCTGCTGCCGCTGTGAGGTTAAGAACCACTTCTGGTTTGAAAGGGGATGCCTCTGCTTCCTCCAGGACAACCTCCTCCCCTTCCAATGTGAACAAGACTGCTCTTGCCACTTCTGGTGTTACTCCTGATGCCCACATCTCGAAGAGCATCTCTTCCAGCATGTCTATCTCCTCCAACTCCCCTTGAAGGTGCCTTTCTCTAATTAGGGCAACATTACTCCACATCACCCACTCCGGCTGCATCCCAAACCCCAAACCATTCATCCCACACCCGAGCGGGAGGATCATCCATGCCAACCCAAAAGGGTGGTGGGGCTCCGGTTCTGAGACAGACGTCGTCCTCGTTGCAGCCGGTGCATTCCAAACAACGGACGGTTCTGAACTCTATAGGGGTCGAACGAGTTTGAAATGGGTTTTCTTCCCCACCCAACAACCAATCGCGAGGGTGCCTCCAAGACGGTGAAGGGAGTCCAGTTATGAGACAAATATCATCCTCGTTGCAGCCAGTGCATTTCAAACAGTGGTTTAAGTCTAAAGGGATCGAGTGGGTTTCAAAGGGGTTTTCCTCCTCACGGGGGAAGGGGGCCAATTGTGGTTGGAGGGGTTGAGGAAAGGGGGGAGGTGAGTAGGTGTACAGCCTCATGATTTCTTCCTTCTTTTCTTGCCAACTCTGGTGGAAAGTTTGTTGGAAGGGGGCGGCGCGGCCTGCTTTTTGCAGTTGGCTCTCTTTCTGTTGCTTTTTTTCGCCATTGCTGGCTCATGGATACCCCCTGGCCCCCTTTCTCTAATAGCCCGCACCCTGTTGGTGGTTGGTCCTCTCTGCGGATTGTTTTCCATCGTGGTTACTGCGCACCCACCTCTCTCTAATTGCCTGCGTGGTAGTGCTGGTTGGTGTGGGTTGGTGTGAGATTGTACGACTTTAGTAGTATATGCGGCGTCTGTCAAATGCAACCGACCCCCACACCGAGGAGCGAAGCGACGAAGGTGCGGGGCGAGGTGGTATTTGACAGACGCCGCATATACTACAGAGTGTTTCATCATTTATCCAATCACCGAGAATTGGGTTGGGAAAAAAAGGGCGCAGCCTAGTATTTTTTGACTTTCTTAGAGGTATTTGGATATCTGATGAAACACTCTTTCGATTGTTTGGCATAACTTCTCAAAGCATTAATAATTCATGAAAAATTCAAAGCATAAGTTCACCCAGTTTTACGATAATTAGGATCATATATCCAAACCTCCTTCAGGGTTGTGATTTCCACCCTCGAAGGAAAAGAAGTGCAGTCTTAAAATAAGACGTCTGAAAGACTGTTGTGAGTATGGAATAGAAGGAACCGGAAGCCGAAAAAAGTGCAACACAAACGGAAATACTTTGACATGGGAAAAGTTCAGCCTAGGTGAGGGGTGGAACAGAGAGGGGAACTATGACTTAAATACACTTTTATCGCACCACACCAACACTTGACAGGTTTCTTGCGAATCAGATTACCAGCTCCCAGTTGGCTAACTAACTCAGTTGGTAGAACACTGCACCATTAAGGCAGAGGTCAGGGTTTGGAATCCCGTACAGGCCGGAATTGATTTCAGGTTTTCTTCGTGCTGCAGGAAGCCAAATATTGCATCGTAACATTACAAGAAATTCAGGGACCGCAGTGTATTAATCATCACAACAAACACGGTATACTACCAACGAACGTCTAGCGAAGAAATAAACCGAGTGGTTGCTAAGGAGATAATAAACTGAAACCGCGGTAAACTAGTTCCAAACAAGGGGCAATTTAAAACGGGGTCACGCTGAAATACGTGCTGCGGTGATAAGGGTTAGCAGTCCCTTAGGCCACTTGCTGGCGATTACACTATGTAATAATTGCCGCCCTTACGGGATTGACGTACAAGTAAGGAGAATCCCAGGTATCAGATACACAACATGTTTTAAATTGTTATAAGAAATAAATGATTTGCTTTTCAAATTTCTCTGGGATGGAAAAAGGGACAAAGTCAAACGGTCTGAAATGATTGCTGACTATCGCGACGGTGGTCAATGTTGGACATCATGGCTTTCAATAAGTCTTCTAGTCTATCTAGTAAGCGTACACATTAAGCGTACACAATTTTCATGTAGAACTTCTCGCTTTCAAAAGTCTTTTTTTCCATCCGCTATCACTGACTGGAATTCTCTGGACTTAGATGTTCGAAACTCTGTCTCTCTTCCACGTTTAAAGCTAAATTAAGGTCAACTTTCTTTCCCCATAGTTACAGTAAGTTATTTGATTTCTCTTTTTCAAGGCGTGCATCTATTGATCACACCCGCCTTAGACTTGGATTTTCTTGTCTAAGAGAATATTTATTTAAAATTAACTGTTGTGCATCGCCTATTTGCGAGTGCGGTCTTGACTCTGAATCGTTGAAACACTTCTTTTTGTTTTGCTATGGCAAGCCAATTGTAGCAATATTCAATAAATGGATATTTCAATTCAAAGACTCTATTTTAGTTCAAATTCAACACATAAATTTATGTTCAATGTCCTTTTTTGGTTCAACTTCCGATTTTACATTAAACACTTTTTTTTGGTTCAACTCCCGATTTTACATTCAACACTTTTTTTGGTTCAACTCCCAATTTTACATTCAACACTTTTTTTTTTTGGTTCCACTTCCGATTTTACATTCAACAATTTTTTTTTGGTGCAGCTTCCGATTTTACATTCAACAATTATTGTTGGTTCAACTTCCGATTTTACATTCAACACTTTTCTTTGGTTCAACTCCCGATTTTACATTCAGCACTTTTTGCATTCAATACACTTTGGTATCCTTCAATGCGATTGCTTCTGTTCAACCTTTCTTTTTTGATTTCAAGAGCACATTTTTCGTTCAACACTTTGTTATTTCGTTTAGGCCTTTCCTAAAACTGGGAGAGACTGGTGATGAGATGAATGAAAACGAGACTAAACCTGCATCTCGTGGGAAAGTTTGGTTCAACATTTCGACTGAAGATCAATATTATGGATGGAGTGAATGAAACACACGACCAGTCAAATGGAGAAAAAGAGGCTAGACTTGCAGGTAATTTCTTATATATCTTCACTTGCTTTGCCTACGTGAATAGAACTGCGTGAGATGTTTGTACACTGTAAGTAATCACATCTAAGCTAAAAAAAAATCATATCTTTAACAACTTACAGACTTAAGCAGTGTTACACTGACGGTAGATGACATCAGGGAGCCATTTATCAACCTAAACAGAAACAAGCTTTTTGAATACGATCGGGAGACGCTAGTCGAGTGGCTGAGATATCGTGGAGACGCACAGCTAAAGAATGTCGCTTCAAGTAAGAGTATTCCCACTGTTGCCGGTTGCGTAGCTTTAAACTGTTCCTTTTTTTATCTATCCTGTTAAACAACGTTTTTCATTCACAGAGTCCTTGAGTACTTTAAAAACGGTCAGGATGGCAAGGTTGTCGATCCAACACCGACAAAGAAGTGGCTACGAGCAAAGGCCGAGAGCATCGGTGTCAATAATTGAAAGCTGTAAACAATCTAGTACTGATCCAGCCAACGAAAAGAAAATACCGAAGACTAGTTTGCTTAAAGGAGATTATAGCAAAGACATTAGTTCTGGTTGGACCAGATCACTAGAGCAAATGTCCGTGTTTACTGTCAGAGAAATTTCGTCTTATTTGAGGAATCAAACAAATCTGTTTTCAAATCATCGACGACCATTACCAAAAACTTTGCAAGAGGAAGTCAGTTTGTTGCTGAAGGTTTCACTGATGTTGACCAAATCGGAACAAAGTTTGACGATGACTATTTGGACATGAAAGGCCTTTGTGTTGCTAGTCTTAGGTCCAAAAACAAATGGGTGAGCTTGGCGCTCAACAGAAAGACTGGAAAAATTGAACACGCGAACTGTCTGTGCGAAGCTGGAGCCGGAGTTCTCATTCCTATGCACTGATGCGACTAACAGCTAAGTACCCATGGATAAACCATGTACGTCAAAGGCGTGTGTATGGTCTGTACCTAAGGGACGTGCAAGGATGGAAAAGAAGCAAATCATAGATCTCACCTTTCAGTTCCCCCGCGAAAGGCCAAACTGGGGGGGGAGGAAGAAAACTAAGGGAATAACAAGCACTCTGTTTGAGGCAAGAGCCAAGCGAAAAAGGTGTTAAAAGGCTAAAGGCAGATTTCAATAAGGAAAACTGCACTGTCCCAGCATCTATTATCTTTATGGAAGACGCATGCTATGGATTCTCTCAAACTACAGTAGGAAGCGTACCCCTTGGTTCCCCGCAACGTTTTCACAGCATACCCTTTCAACCTGGTTTTAACGTTTATTGCTCAGCTGACCTCCTTTCAAATGGAACCACAAGCAACTCCGTTGGATCTTACCCAGCCTTCCCCCTAAACCAAGTACCAAGTTGGACAAATGAGTTGGAGAGAAAGGTATCTTGCTCGACTGAGAAGGACATTATAAATTCATTACAACTTACAGCCGAGCAGGCCACAAGTCTTGAGGAGGAGACGCGAGATCAGTCTGCTTGTAAAAAATGGTACGAGGTCAGAAAGTACAGGTTTACAGCTTCCTCGTGCAAGGAATTGAAGGAAAAGAAGACAGACCGGGGATTATTATCTTTAGCTCGTAAGTACGTTTCTCAAAAAGACGTAAGTTCATCAAACAGTTATGTAAAACGAAAACTGGATCATGGGCGTTTTTACGAGCCAATTGCTATCCAAAAGTATGAACAGTACATGCTGGCCTCTGGGAGACTAGTTAGAGTTGAAAAATGTGGATTTGTAGTCAGTCCAAACAATTCTACATATGGTACAACTCATGATGGTAGGGTGACAGATTTGATCTACAGTGAGCACTCTTATGGACTTTGTGAGGCAAAATGCCCAGAAGAGTACAAAGATTATGATCCCCGCGATGCAGCGAGTGTTACCAAAGATTTTTGCCTCTGTGTTTCAGATGATGGGACTGTTCACATAAATAAGACTCATCACTATTATGATCAAGTGCAAATGCAATTGGCACTGACAGGTTGTAAGTGGTGTGATTTTATTGTCTACACTTTCAAAGGTCTTGTTATCGACAGAGTCTACTTTGATCAGAATCACTGGGAGAAGTTGGTTTCAAGAATAAATCGTTTTTACTTTAATCATTTAATCCCTTCTCTGGCCAAAAGATCTACTGCTTAATGTTCACAGTATTAATTAAAACAAAGTCCACTAAAGATGTTGTTAAAAAAATCTTTAACAAATTTTCTGATTTACAGAGTTGATGGTAAATAAATGCTGAACTTTTGATGTTTTTCCTCATGTTTCACTGTAAGACTTGACAGTAGCCTATTAAATAATTTTATTTGCCAACCTGATGTTTTATCTGTCTGTAAAAGGGTGTAATTTGAGTTAATTATCTTGGCTCCCAGGGGTACTAACACCACCCCCTCTCTTGAAAAGCCTGACCGTTAAGTTGGAAATAACTCTTCTCTTACTGCTCTTTGTTTACTTCCAAGAGAGGCTAAACTTCATCTGAAGCTTCCCTGTTGTCTCCTGGGGCAATGATAGGGTCTTGCATATTACACAGTAAGGCACAGACGGTAATAATCTGATTAACAGAGCCAAACATGGTTACAGGTATTGGACTATCAAAAAATGTGGAAGTTTTTGCAGCTTTTCAATCATTCTTTCAACATGAATGCGTTCACTTGCTATCTGTTGATTCATTACAGTTTCTTCTGTTGTAAATTGTTCCCTACCTTTAAGAAAATTGGGCATGATAACTCTGACTCCTAGGGGCTCAAAGAGATCTTGGACAGGAAAACCCCTGTCAGCCATCAAGACATCACCTTTCTCCCATAAACTTGGATTAAGAATTCCACTTTAGAGAACAATCTCTCGGTCTGAATATCTTCCAGGAAATGCAGCAGAAATGAAAGTGAATCCCCCACCAGGCATAATACCCACCTAACTCTTTATAGTTACATGGCTTTTGTAGTCTGAAAATAGCAGCTTGTGCATGCATGATGAATGACTGAGGCACCTCAGCATAAACTTCAGTACAATCGCTTCTCCAGGATCAAGATACTGAAATACAGCTTTACATCTAAAGAGAGTGGGAAACCCAGTGTAGTGCTTGTATATGTTATCTGAGCTGGTTAGGTGCTTAACAAAATGTTTTCTGATTTTCTGATCCAGTTGGTACTTCAAACTAGTTAGTTCCTGCTTTAGTTTCTGACAGGAATTCTCAGATGCCTGTAATTTTTCTCTTAGTTCTCGGAACTCAGAACTCATAGTTTGGAATTGACAACATGACACCTGATTTCTCTTCAGTGACAAGTGACTGTGTTTCCTGTAGCAGTGACTCAGATCC
>JAEMWC010000040.1:1440000-1490000 GCA_016490735.1 Pachyseris speciosa
GGCATGAAAATCTATTTTATCGCAAATATTCTTTGGAGAAAAAAAACGTCTAATTACTAATGTGAAAAGAGAAAATGATATTTGCCTGTGTACTCATTTCGATAATAGAATTACGCCTCGGCTTTCATAAAAATCTTCCCTGCTAGCAGAGGTCTCTTCTGCCAGCAGGGCCGGAAATAAAAATCACGCCGGCCAAGGGCGCCTATGCTTTGTCGCATAAAAATTGGCATAAGATCTACATTAAATCAAACGGCTGATTCTTAACGATATCCAAAAAAGTAAATTTAATTTAGTCATAGTTTACAATTTTTGAAAACGCGGTCACCCTGTGCTGTTGAAGACGGTTTTTTGTCTTCAAATCACGGGCTCGAAAAGTCAAGGTAATCATGGCACGTTGCGGGCCAAATCTACAAACTTCCAGGGTCTCGTTTTCATTCCTAAAACGGACAAATTACTTCCTTGGCACTTAAAATAAAAAGGAAAAACATAAATCGATGTTTAGGTAGCCTCAGAATGGAAGGTCAAGGTGAACGGAGCCCTCAAACTTTTCTTGTGAATAATTTTTCCTTCCCTCAACCGCGACGAAAACAAGGCGATCGGTGCGCTTTCAAGAGAGTTTTGAATACAGATAGCGGATTTAAAGCAGCTGCCTGGACTTTAGAAAACAAAAATGGCAATGTAAATATTAGTTGGAAGTTGAATTCAGCTTTTAGCACGATAGGCAAAGCCACAGCCGATAAAATAACTGCAAAATTTGTGAGAAAAACTCACGCTTTCGCTTTTGCGTGAATAATTAATTCGAACACGCGTTCACGCAGCGAATCGCGTCTGTGAAATTTCGAACATTTTTTGTGCTTTTAGATAAGATTTTTTTGCCTCATCTTGAATGAAAATTTATTGTTATTGAACTTCCTGTCGCGTTTCTTTCATTTGGTTGCCTTCATTTGAGAGTTTTAGTGCACGCTGGATTGGGCAACCCTAAAACATGGAATCCGGAAACCGGAATCCGGAATCCGGAATCCGGAATCCGGAATCCGGAATCCGGAATCCAGAATCCAGAATCCGGAATCCGGAATCCGGAATCCGGAATCCTAAATTCAGAAACTATAATCGGAAAAAGGAAAAACTTGATTTCCTAAAAGGCCAAATTGCCTTACATTACTGAAATCTTTTGAAGAGTTTTGGTTGTAAACTTATTGTAGCTAGTCACTAATTCATCTGTACTGAGTTGTAAACGTCATCTGAGCGACTAAAAAGTTTTAACTTTTTTAGGCACGGAGTCTTTCCTTTTCAAAATCACCGTGGGAACAATGATTGCTCATTAGTGGGTAATAATAACTCACATACAAAATTCGTGTGTAACACGCCGACGGATCGAAACTATCACACACACATACGAGGCAATTTTATTTTATGGTAATGTTTACACTAGAGAAAAAGTCAACTTAGGAATTTTTCAAGTCAAGTAATTTTTTGATATTTCAAGTAAATTTTTCGGATTTAACGCTTCACACACAAGTAACGTTTTTCCTTCAACATATAACTTAAGTTATATGATTATATATTGACTTACAGGCTTCGCCCGCCTCAAAGTTCAAGAAACCACAAGTTTCAAGTCACTTGAAACTTTCTTGAATCATTTCAATTTTCCCACTAGAATGAGTTCCAAAGTAAAGTGACTTAAGATTTTACTTAAGCCTTCACACACATATTTCGGAAAAGTAAAACTTTAGCAGCTCCTTATAAGTCTTACTTAACAACCTAGTGTAAAGACTACCATACAAATTTCTAACGCCTGAAATATTCTAGACATAAATAACTGAAATCGAAATACGTTCTCTGCTTAAAAATATTAAAACGCATAAGCTTTCGGTTATCAGTCTATAGCCTTTAACGAATGAAAAATGTAGCGCGCGAACGGAAATACATACAAAAAAAGGTGCAAAAATTTTTTGAGAATAAAAACACAAAAAGAAGTGTAAAAAAAGCTAGAAGATAAAAATGTAAATGAGGTCTAATTACAATAAAATGGAATATTGCCTAGGCAACGGTTTTGAGTTATTATCCGCGTCGATGGTTTCCGTTTGCGCGAAACATTTTTCATTCGTTAAAGGCTATAGACTGATGGCCAAAAGTTTGTTTTTAATCTTTTTAACCAGAGGACGTTTTTCATTTCAATATGACTTGTCCTGATTACAGCTCTATTTTTAACTGAAATCAAGTTTTCTTTCACCCGGTTATAGTTTCCGGAATCCGGATACCGGAATCCGGATACCGGAATCCGGGTTCCGGGTTCCGGGTTCCGGGTTCCGGGTTCCGGGTTCCGGGTTCCGGGTTCCGGGTTCCGGGTTCCGGGTTCCGGGTTCCGGGTTCCGGGTTCCGGGTTCCGGGTTCCGGGTTCCGGGTTCCGGGTTCCGGGTTCCGGGTTCCGGGTTCCGGGTTCCGGGTTCCGGGTTCCGGGTTCCGGGTTCCGGGTTCCGGGTTCCGGGTTCCGGGTTCCGGGTTCCGGGTTCCGGGTTCCGGGTTCCGGGTTCCGGGTTCCGGGTTCCGGGTTCCGGGTTCCGGGTTCCGGGTTCCGGGTTCCGGGTTCCGGGTTCCGGGTTCCGGGTTCCGGGTTCCGGGTTCCGGGTTCCGGGTTCCGGGTTCCGGGTTCCGGGTTCCGGGTTCCGGGTTCCGGGTTCCGGGTTCCGGGTTCCGGGTTCCGGGTTCCGGGTTCCGGGTTCCGGGTTCCGGGTTCCGGGTTCCGGGTTCCGGGTTCCGGGTTCCGGGTTCCGGGTTCCGGGTTCCGGGTTCCGGGTTCCGGGTTCCGGGTTCCGGGTTCCGGGTTCCGGGTTCCGGGTTCCGGGTTCCGGGTTCCGGGTTCCGGGTTCCGGGTTCCGGGTTCCGGGTTCCGGGTTCCGGGTTCCGGGTTCCGGGTTCCGGGTTCCGGGTTCCGGGTTCCGGGTTCCGGGTTCCGGGTTCCGGGTTCCGGGTTCCGGGTTCCGGGTTCCGGGTTCCGGATTCAGTGTTTTAGGGTTGCCCCGCTGGATTTGGATTTCTGTACACTTACGGCGACCCCCGTGATTTGTTGGTTTAGTATATTCGCTTCCCTCAAATATATTTTTATTGAGTCTTGTTCAGCTTCTACGGAACTACTGGGGATAGAGCTAAGTTGGTACTAAATTTACACAGTTGAAAAACGATTTATTTCAAAATAATTGCCTTGTTTTTGTCGTCTTTCTGATGTACAACTTGCCTCTTTCTCTCGCTGCGCTGTAAAATTTCGTCGGGCGGCGAAAAAATTAACCGATTTCTTCTTTTTGAATTCGTTTTACGTGTGTTTTTCGCCGAGGACTTCGGTATAAGAATCGAAGGAATCCTTTTAAAGAGAAACTTTTTTAACATGCTACTCTTGTTCTTGAGACGTCTTATAAAACGCAGTGAATAAACTTACGTTTTACAAGAGATTGATGTAAAGATAGTTTTGAAATATGTTCGCTTTGATTCTCGATAAAAGGTTCACTCTCAAGTGCAGTGGTCGCTCATAAATACGTCTCTCAAAAAATCCACTCTTAAGTTTTCGCACATGAAGTAGTCTCTCGTAAAGGTTGTAGAAGTTTTCGTTCCCCCAAAAGTTATAATCTTTGTCTGGAATGCCTTCGATTGCCTCGAGTAAAGTTACTATGTGCACTTCGAGAAATTTGTCACAGCGGAAAGCGGGGCCCTGGAAACGAGACTTTGAAAAAACGAAAGGAACAAACAGCATTTTATGACCGGTTCCAGCCTTCGGCTGGCCCCGGTAATTATACACTCCCATACTTCAGTAGGGAGTCGCGTCCGAGGCATAGAAGTTCTAATTGCCTTCAATTCACGGGGAGAATACGAAACACGACTCCGTCCTGAAACAACATGGCGGATCGGTTCCAACGCTAAGTGAGATCCATTTGCGGTACAATGGCCATAAATGCCGGAGATACACAGAATCAAATTCCACCACAGTAAAGTTAAGCCTATTAGTTGTGATGTAGGCCACATTGTTGGGCTTGAAACTTGAAACACGAAACGTAAGATGAAAATTACACGGAGGAAATGATACAAGTGGCTGCCGCCATGCAGCACCGCTGACCGAAAATCAATGATCGTGATCGTGATCGTGATCATGATCATGATTCGCGGACTTATTCAACTCTCTCCTGAATCTTCTGATGGGGATATTCGAAGGAAATTAGGCGAAGTAACGAGGGTGAAATTCCCTACCGTTGCAGACGCTGACTTTGTTTTTCTAAGAGCCATTAGAAGAAAGCTGTCGATTCCAGTGACTGTTTGCATACAAGCAACTGAAAGTTGTGACTGGGGCCATTTATGTCACAACTTTCAGTTGCTTGGAATATTGACTGGGGAAGAGTTTCTTGATAGATACGTGGTGTTTCACGTAATGTAATTATCATTTAGAGGTTTGATATGGCCGAGTAGAATTTCTCTACCTATCAGAAAACTACATGACAATTTGATTAAAGACACCACGTATCATGGAGTTTCTTTCGGTCAACCGCTGTGCAATAAATCGTTGAACGAAAATAAATCGCGTTGAACGAAATAACACGACTCTCTATGAGCGTTAACTCGGGATACTTTTGTGCTGCAGAAGCCGGACGCACGCTTTCTGATTCTCGAAACTATCCGGCTAGTGGTTTGCTTTCGGGTTCACATAAGGCCTTTTTGTTAACGTACAAGCAAAGCTCGTTAAACTGTTTTGAGAGTTGCCATTCATATTCGTTGTCAGCTGTTGTTGTTTACTTCTAAATTAAGTGGCAACATCTGGAGTTTTTTCTCTCTGCGAAGCTTGAAAACATTCGCATAGACACTTCTCTTAACATATTGAATATTCAAAACTCGAAAACACAAGGCGAATCGTTTCCGTGTATGTGACATGTTTCTCAGAAGCAATCCAGATGTCGCGCATTGTAAAAAGAACTCGAAATTGAAACTGCTCTATTTTCAAAACAAAGCGTCTTACTTGGCTTAAAATGTTTACCCGATGAAGGTAAAAAATCTAAATGTTTAATTTGGTTGTTCCTAAAACGCGGAGTGCGGAGTGCGGAGTGCGGAGTGCGGAGTGTGGTGTGCGGAGTCATCAAAAAGAAAAAATGGGAAATGGCAAAAATGGGAAAAAGAAGAAATATTAAAAACAGACGAAATAAAAATGATATAAATACAAACGAGTACAAAAATTCCTTATAAATACAAATAAAATATAATAATAAAAAGGAAATTGAATATTTTTCTCTGACAACAACGCAATAATAATGAAAATCAATAAAAACGAGAACATTTTGTGATCCGTAATGAGTACAAGGTTTCTCTGGGTTATTATTTTTTTTCCAGAGTTTTAATTTGATTTCATTTCTAATGCACTGTTTATCACAACTTGAGTTCGTAGTGATAGTTATCTCCGCAGTACATGACATAAAATTCTTGCAAGCAAAATGCAGCAGAGCCAATCAGAAGTAGAGGTTCCCACGATGGTGATTTCACGCACGAAGATGGCGTACAATTATTAGCACATAACAATTAATAAAGCACTTGGCGATTTATTTTGAAACATCACAGCATCTCATTTCGTTTGTTTTCACTTAAAATATCCTTTGCTGGGTTTGTTATCACTTACTACTGCTTAAAATGCACAATTAGGAGAAATTATGGCTTGTATTACTGAAGAAATAGTTTTGTTGATGAACGCAATGATTTTAGACCGTGACTTTTTATATCTTGTCATTCATGCTGTAATATAATCGTAGCGAAGGGAAATAATGATGAGTCACACTTAACCGAAAACATACCTTTGATTTGGCGATGAATTCACTGATGGCGAGTGATGCGAAGAACTAAGAAAAGCGAAAGTAGAGAGAATTATTAATTGTGTGTGTACTAAATATGTTTTTTATGACTCAATATTGAGCGATGTAATTATAGTTGAGGGATAACCTTACAAAGAGACTTACCTTTCTTCGTCGCTTATCACCAGCGGATGTTCCTTATCTAGGGTTAAGACAATAATATTCATTTTAATCGTCATTTTAAACAAAGCTAAAGGAAGCCTTCAAAGGAAAAGCAGTGTTCAATAACATATCAATCGACTAACCTTGACCAGTGTCAGACATGGCTAGCTAAACAGTAAACGTGCTCGTGACGTGACGTCTGTTCGAGTGCTAAACCTGGCACAAATTCGTTACAGGAATTAGCATAGAATTTTCCATGCAACGAGCTATTATTATTGGTGCGTGCACGATTTTTTCTTCGTGTGTATGTGGGGACCTCTACTTCTGATTGGCTCAGCTAAATTTTGCTTGCAAGAATTTTATCGTCACGAACGCAAGAAATGAAATAAATAATTAAAACTCTGGAAAAAAGAATAACCCACAGAAACCTTGTACTCATTACGGATCACAAAATGCTCTCGTTTTTATCGATTTTCATTTATTTCTTATTCCAATTAATTTGGGTTGTTGTCAGAGAAAAATATTCAATTTCCTCTTTATTATTATATTTTATTTGTATTTATATGGAATTTTTGTACTCGTTTGAATTTATATCATTTTTATTTCGTCTGCTTTAAATATTTCTTCTTTTTCCCATTTTTGCCATTTCCCATTCTTTCTTTTTGATGACTCCGCAATCCGCACTCCGCACTCAACACTTCGCACTCCGCGTTTTAGGAACAACCGTTTAATTTTAGTTTTTTTTCTGACGTCACGTGAAAACCAAAAATCTAAATATAGAACTGTCACAGCGATTGAGTTGTGGTATAATCCGGATCAAATTAAATCAAAACATTTTTGCGATTTTCTAAATAAAGAACTGTCACAACGTTCTAATCCGAGTCGATACTCACAGCACGTGCGAGGCTTCCAACCTTGTCTTAAATTCGGCAAACCTTTTCACGCGGACAGTCTGTACTGTATTAAAATTTACAAAGATATGTGCAGGAAAATTTGTTCCGACGGTCGAAGGGGATTATTTAACCGTGAGTGTTCACTTGCGGTCACGTATTAAAAGGAAGGCATCACATTACGAAAACAACATTTTGCAAATCTGTAATGTTTCTGTCACAGCATTCGAATTCGACTTGTGATGTCGATTAGCCGATAAGCACTACACGTGCGAGGCTTCCAACTTTTTCTTAACACTCGGCAAACCTTTTCACGGGGACAGACTGTGCTGTACTAAAATATCTAGCTTCACCACTCAAACACGATAAATTTGCATAACTTCAAAACAACCGTCGCATGATGTTAGCCTTTCGACCTTTGGACTATGTGGTTTGCCTTAACCAATGAACACACCGCCACGTGCCTGCTATTGTGCATTGGCCAATCCAAACACCGGAACGTAATTGTACTGTGCATTTTGCTGCACAGGAAAAAAAAAAAGAAAAAAAAAGTCTGAAATCTGACACATTTTATAACTCAGTATACTTACAGCATCCCGGGTAACAAGTGTTGAACGAAAAATGTGCTCTTGAAATCAAAAAAGAAAGGTTGAACCGAAGCAATCGCATTGAAGGATACCAAAGTGTATTGAATGCAAAAAGCGTTGAATGAAAATAGGGAGTTGAACCAAAAAAAAGTGTTGAATGTAAAATCGAAGTTGAACCAAAAAAAAGTATATTGAACATAAATTTATGTGTTGAATTGGAACTAAAATGGACTCTTTGAATTGAAATATCCATTTATTGAATATTGCTACAATTGGCTTGCCATATTTTTCCCCAGGTATGCCGCTCAACGTAATGTCCTCCTTACCTCTGCTGCTAGTATTCTTGGTGAAACATGGTCATCGAGCAGCGATGCTAGGAAAATTAATTTTTTATTGCACGGCGTTAAATCTGCAAATTATGATATTAACTGTGCTTTATTTTGTGAAGTCCAGAGTTTTATAATTAGTACTAATCGCTTTTCGATGGCCACTGTTTAACTGTTAGATTAATATATCTCTAGCCATGTAATTTCTAATTTCTGCTTTTCGATGGCCACTGTCTGTGTGTTAAATTAATATCTCTAGTTATGTAAATTTCGTTGTAACTATGTGTTTTGTTTGTGTGTCTGTTTTGTGTGTAAGCCTGATTTAAATTTGTATTATTGTGAGCCCCCTTGATAAGCCTAGGTCCTTTTGGGACAAACAATAGAGTACTAAAGTGATGACGTCATAAAAACTAAATTTGTGAAATTATGGGATTTGTTCGGATATTCAGAAAGAACACGATCAAAAACGACCTACCTGCCAAAAATCATTTTCTTGCAGTTTGAGAGCGAGATATTAGCACGGTTATGCTCTGCTAACTCTATACAAATCCTTCTAAATTTTACTCAGTTCCTAACGTTATGAACCGATTCAAATTTAGAAGGATTTGTATGGAGTCAGCAGAGCATAACGGTGCTAATATCTCAGAGCCAATTTGCCTTTAAATACTGATTTTTGGCAAGTTAGCATCTTTCAACTTGCTCTTTCTGAAAATCTCAGCAAATCCCATAATTTCAAAAATTCTAATATTTGTGACGTCACACTTTAGCACTCTATGGTTAATATGTTTAAATAAATAAAAAATTAAATAAGTCTTCAAAGATCGCGTGGATAGTAAAGTATATCTCCGATGATTGTAAATCCAAATGGAAAATATTTTGGGACTTTTATCTTTCAAAATGGGGAGGAAAATTAGTTTTTCTTGGGAACCTGGGAAAAAAAGCCGCCAACAAACATCATGAATGACTTCCTCCGAGAACCTATCGAAATTTGGGTGGACTTTAATTTTAGAGACACGTTCCTATGCAAACACGACTTTTGTAGCAGTATGATATGGAATAACTCATTAGTTAGAATTGCTAATAGGCCTTTTTGCTACGAGCACTGGGCCGAAGCTGGTGTACAAAATATCAAAGATCTTATAAACGATGATTTTACGGTCATAAGTTATAGAGATTTTAGAGAGAAATATTGGTTATCTGCCTCTTTCCTTGAATTGTTTTTTGGAGTGACCTCGGCTATAACGAGCGCTATGAAGTCTTTGAAATTGCAAGATGGAAAAGATCAGGTGTTTTCGGTGCCAAAATTGATTGCAGCAACCAAGCCAGCTAAATTAGCGTATAAACTTCTTATAAAAAAATTCTACAAGCCCCCAAAAGAGTCAAGAAAAATGGGTAAAGGACTGTGACCTTGAAGTGGTGGAGGATTTGAGCTGGAAGTCGATTTATTTACTACCAAGGTTGTGTACGCTCAGTACTAAGATAAGGAACTTCCAGTTCAAATTTCTCCACAGACGTATAGCGACAAATTCCTTTCTATCTAAAATAGGAATTTTAGAGTCTGTGCTTTGCTATTTGTGCAAAACAGACAAGGAAAACGGTTAGCTTGGAGTTTATTGTGGCTGTAGTGCAACTATGTTTGAAGAGAATGTTGGGTGGGGAAGTTTGATCAAACTTGAAAACTGAAGAAATATTCATCAAAGACTGTTTCCCGAGCTTGGACCATGGTAAAATACACGCTGCTATGCTGCCTTCTTGAAAACCGAAAGAGCAGAGCCTGGATACGAGCGACTTGCCATCGTGAAAATACTGACGAAAATACTCAGAAGTCCCTGTGAGACACAGGGAAATAGTTTTGAAGTTGATTTTTATCGACGTGCTATTAAATAAGTACAGAATTACCTGACTCGCAGGTATCTGGGGGTGGTGGGGGGCAGGAAATACGTTCATGTAATTTCAAGTCAAAGGGAAAAGAAATTGAGATGGATCTGATGCAATGCTAACTCGTAGTGATGATCGCGCACAAGTTCAGACCACTTTTGTTTAAGGCTTTTTTGTGCCAATTAAACGCAAGAGCTAAGAAGTTTTTGTACACAGTAACGCCACTCACCACCCACAAAAATTAAATTTACCACACCTTTTAGATTTCCGTGCTTTATTTCTTATTCTCTTGTTTTAAGATAGGTAACAATATTGAATAAGCTATTTGCCCAAAACCAAAACGCAAATGAATCTCAGCCACATAAATTGAATCTTCAAGAGCTTAACCACTGAAAGTGGTACTCTTGAGGATAAAACAATTTAAGGATCACGAAGTATGCTACAATCCACTTTTACGTAACCGTTTGCAGTTACAAAGCCGAGAAAAACATCCGACAGATTTGTTTCTCTGCATCCCCTTAACAATGTTGAAGTCCCGGATGATAATCTACACAAGACTGGGGACACACGTTCTTCTGTGACAATCAACTAGTTTGGGGGACAGGGGAGGGGAAGTAAAATATCCGATGGAAAAACTCAGTTTAAAGTGCTCAAGATGATTGGCCAGGATTCTAGGTTGCCCTGGATCTGGATGTCATCTTCAACCGTTAGCTATTTTGCAGTGCTTTCCAATGGTACTTTTTATTATGTGCAAGGTATTCCCATTTTTGAGTCTGGATAATGACACTATCCTAAATGAACCGCAATGGTTCACACTTACGATGAAAATCTGCCGAGTCGCCATTCTAATGAAACTACAGCTAAGGAGCACTTTTATTTTGTTTATTATTCTGCGAAGAGAATTCTAACTTTCATTCCGGTTTGTGGATAAAACGCTTTTGTGCGACTGTTGCTATGGCAGTAAAACTTATTGCTCCGCTCCGTCGTTTCCAGTAGAAAATCAAAGAGAACGTAAGGCCTGTTTTCAGACGCCTCGCCTTACATGCGTCAGTTCTTTTGCGCTCCTCAAAACCACACACGCGGCAAAATCTATCGTACCTTGAGATGTTGCCGTGGAAGACTAAACGTAAAACGTGCTTAAAAACTGATTAACAGTTGCCAGTACCATTGTCGAAACACAGCAAAACAGCATAAGAGCGGTACACCCGGCCAAACAGCAGTCTTTCTGCATTTTGTCTTGGGTAATATAGCTTGACAGTAGGTCATTCTTTAAATTTATTTCCTTAAAATATTACCCGATCTATACCATAAATTTTATCTACAACAGTATTGTACAATATACATTTTTTTGTCCACCGCATGTAACTCATTCAAGCGGGCTATTGTATAAAATCGTGCGTACAAAGGAAAACGTTGAAATAAACTGAACAATTTCGCCTGATCAGCTCGCATATTTACACCACGTCTCATAAAAAAGTCATTTTGTATTTACATCCCTTTGTTGGGATCCCTTAGTAGGTGTTGTTAAACACCTTCCTTAACCCCTCTTTGCATGAAGCTGCTCAAGCAAGCACAGAGCAGTTTTCAATTGAGTATCAAACCAAAACCAAAGCAATTACTTCAGCCAATCACAACATACCGAAACAATGCAACGAGCCAATCAGAATTCGAAGTAATTACATGCAGACGACACAAAGCGCGGGAAAAAGGGCGCGCGAAGGTAGCGATTGGTTTTGGGGTTGTTTCTTATTGATTGATAAAGTAGCGCGAGTCTTGCTGGCCAATCACAGAGCGTAGCACTGCAAAACCAAAACAAACGCAATTTACTTTCGATGCTCAATTTAAAACCGCTCTATCGTCTACAGAATAATGACTAACATGCAGCTGCAATGTCTGTAAAGCAGGTTTTGGTCTTTTTAAGCCCAGGCCAGCAGTATTTCAGCTGGTTCTTTAACCGCTGTCGTAAAACCCAACCAAAAGAAATTACTCTGACAAATTGTAACAAATCTGAACACAAAAAATTTGAAAGTAGAAAATTCTCTAAATCTTTGTCTACAGCGCACATTTTTTCTTTGTATGATACAAGCATAAAATAAAACAGGGTGGCAAAAATAACATATCCAGTTTCATCGAGAAGCGCATTGGTTTGTTTCGCTGTACACTCTACAAGATCACTTCATGGAAAAATTCACCATATTAGAAATATATACCAAATATGACAAAAGACAAAACGTTTGTATGAGGAAAACTTTTTCTTTTTAATGAAAACTTAAGATGGTATTACCGGTAATCTGATGCGCCTGATAATGGCCTAACATTAAAGACGCGAGTTTTTCTACTTTAATCCTACCTGTTTCCTTCAAATTTTGGTACAAACATTTTCCACTTGGTATCTTAAGTGTAAGGCTCCTGAATTTTCAAAGATGTCTAATAGCGGCATTCATGTATTTTACTGAACGTCGAATTTCGGTTAGGTTTTCCCATACAAACACTGTCTTTCGAAGTATTTTACCAATAAATGGTATCTTTTAACAATTTCTGGGCTAGAATACTTCTGTACTGTAAAAATGTCTGATTATCAGTTAATTAATCAACCGCTACTTATGTCCCTTGGGAGTGTAGGGGGCGGGGGGGGGGGTTCCCCGAAATTAAATTTTAAACCAAAGTATTCTTCACTTTGTTTTTGACATTCTTAATTCACCTGCATTGTCACACATTCCTCCGCAACGATTTCAGTTCTTGATTATGTAGCCTCTTCCTTTCCTCTTATTAAGTTCAAAGGAATTCGCCATTTATTCTGTTCCAGCCTCTTACGCTTAAAATGTCTTTCGTCCTCCACTATAATAGAACTCTTTGGTACTCGTCGAAACTCCTCTCTCGCTGTTGAAGGTTGGAAATCGCCATTATGAACTACTTTTTAGTTCGAGATTGTAATTGGAATGTTCCGATCGTGATGGATTAGTTAAAAGATCAGCGCAATAAATGCCCGCATTATAGCTTCTCTACACAGTAATGTGGACAGGAATGATGTAAGTGGGTTTCTTGCTTGGCTTTACGGCGCATAGCATCTGTCGTTGATAATCGTCCAAAGGGCCCGACAACAAGAAGTTGCTCGCCTACTCTTCAGGCATCCAGTTGAAAGGCCACGTGGAAATAATTCGCCTAGTTTCCGTTATCGCTGATCATCGTTATAACCACGTCGTTACCGTCGACGAGTTTACAACGAAATTGAAGTTAAGCAGCTCATCTGCCGAGGGGCGTTGCCTTGAATTCCTACGAAAGCAGGAATACAATTCAACCACAGGTCACCCTTGTCTGCACCTCAATTCCACTGCCACTACGTGCAGTCGCTATATAACAACCGCCACTGACTGTCTATCAACCTCACTAATGAAAGCAAGCGGGAATATATCCTGACACAGGGTAACCAATTGAGGGTCACAACTCAACATGCTACCAGTATTACCTCGGCTACAACACCTGCCACTGACTGTCTATCAACCTCACTAATGAAGGGAAGCAGGACTACACCCTGACACAGGGCAACCAAGTGAGGGTCACACGTCAACATGCTACCACCATTACCTTCTTTGTAACTGCCACTAGTGACTACCTATAACACATTTGTATTGTCACTGTCACATATATCATAAACGCCACTCTTCCAGTCTCACGGCCACAGTTGCTACGTTTTAGCTGTCATTAGTGCTGTAAACCCTGCTACTGGACCGACTACTGCTGGTGATAACTATCACTTCTGCCTCTACGCTGATGATATCATTCCTACTGCCTCCTGGGTCATTCCTGTCTGCTAATGCTGGCAAACCCGTCAACCCTGGGAACTACAGCTCCCTGTAACATTAAAGCTACCAATTCCTGGACTATCACTGTTCCATCCATCAGCACTGATTCTGCTGCTGACCATTTTCACCTGTCACTGACAAGCACTGCCTATCTCCAACAGCATGTTATTACGTCGTGCACATATAGCAAAGGCAATCATTTATGAAACATTCTCAAGGACTTAAAAAGACATCTCAACAGCATCTGTATTCCCAGAAAATGGTCGAGGTCAAATTTAATACGATAACGTAAAGCCAGTAGATAGTGTGCTTACAACAAAGACTTTCTGTTTAATAAGGATTGGGTTGACTCCTCATCAGATAAAAACCAGTTCTCTTCATTGAGAACATCAACTTATTAAAGTGGCGAACAACATCGTCATGCCACGCATTCAGCTAATTTGTAATGGTAGAAAAATGTGGAAAAAAGGGCTACTCGGTATCGAATAGTAACCACTGTAATCCTGGAAAAGTAGACAATGAATTGAGCCTAAAAACGCCGCGCAGTACCTTAAATCCTTTTACTATATTACATCTTAGCTGAACTGTAGCTACAATGTACGATCTTCACCCACTGTCACTGTCTAACTATACTAATCTTCAACCTTAGCAATCATTTCACGTTTGTTTAAAAGTAGAACAGAATCTGGGACATCTAGGAGGTTGTGCCCTACAAACCGATTCTCTTTTTGGATTTCGTAAAATTTTAAGAATATAATTAAATTAAGATTCAGGGGTCTCTCCCAATTATGTTTCTTCCTTCATAACAAAGTTCATTGAACTAGTCACGCAATCCTCGACCTTCCACTCTCACTGATAACAATAATCACTTTATTAAAGTCTCAAATCTTTCTAGCCGAGTACAGAAGCTCTACTAATTGGGGAGACAAGCTTGAACGGGCTCACTTTGTGCACAGCGGTATTATTATTTCAATCACTCAGATAGCAAATCAGTTTCCATGCATACAACGTAACAGTGGAGATTGAGTGAGAAAGATTGCGTGACAAACCAAGACCACTTGTGAGTGAGGCTTGCTGATATCTTGAGCTACTCACTTGGTCAGCGTGGATTGCACAAACTCCCTGGCGTCTTCTGACAAATCAGGCGGCAATGCTGGTTCAGTGGGTTGTGTTGCAATCTTGAAAAGTGCAGCCATTGGCTCAAATTCTGACCACGGGGGTTTGGTTGTCAACATCTCTACAACGGTACATCCAAGACTCCTTCAAAGGTGAGGGACAAGATATAATCTCAAAATAATATTTCTACACGTCTGCCTTCATTTGTACGCTCTATTGGGAGAGTACGGTGGTTTCAGGGCCCATTTTCTCCAAAGTTTCGTTCACTAATCATGCCAAGTTTTTTTCCGCGAGCAAAGTGTTTCTCAGTAGGAGAAAAAAAATCTGCATTTTCTTTGAAATCTCAATCACCAGTATGATGAATCAAGCAGACAAGTTTGTATTGAAGAAATTACA
Organism: Pachyseris speciosa; assembly: GCA_016490735.1. Taxonomy (NCBI): domain Eukaryota; kingdom Metazoa; phylum Cnidaria; class Anthozoa; order Scleractinia; family Pachyseridae; genus Pachyseris; species Pachyseris speciosa. Next base: position 1,454,975 of record JAEMWC010000040.1, read on the forward strand.
AAGGAAAAAAGAAAAACGTTATAGTCTTCTGTACATGATATTTTGACTCAAGCTTTGAAGAGTGAAATGCATGGACATGAGCATTAACAACTGAAAGGCGCACATTTCTATTTCATAAAGAAACGTCCTCAAAGGGACGTCTTTACCGGTTTGCATCCCTGTGCAACAAAGCCATTTAGCCAACTCGGTATTTGCTGCTGGTTTGTCGCAAAAAACACCACCACCACCAACTTTCAGATCTACCGGGAGCCGGAATCTTTGCTATCAAAATTCACTTGTTTTGTTTCCAAAGCAAGAAAACAAAACCATCTAAGTGACAAGGGACAGCGTGAATCCAACTAACTAAAGACAACCAAAAATAATTGACAACCTGTTCCAGATGATGGCACTTTATCAACAGGTCGCAATACCAAAACTAGATACTAAGAAGCAAAAGAGACCATGTTGTCGCCAGCTCACCAGATATCTGCCTTCCTTCCATATCCTTCACCATTTATAACTTCTGGTGCCATCCAGTACGGCGTTCCATGGACAGACCTGAAGCCTGTTTTACTTCGAATTGTCTGCAAAGAGACAAAAACGGAAAGGAAAGGAAGCTATTTTGAAATGAATCAGATCTATGCATCTGTACCATCTGTTGACTTCCTACTCTTAAACAGTCTCTTGTTTCCTCACTCGCCGCAAATAACTGACGCTAAAGCCCGGTTTTCACTAGCGACGCAAGCACAGGCGCAAGCATAAGTAGCTTATGCCAAGTGAACACTACTCAAGCGAAGGCAAGCATAAGCACAAGCACAAGGAAAAGGAAAAATTTTGATCCTTGCGCTTGTGCTTGCTCTTACGCTTGCGTTAAGCACGTTTTCACAGTGAAATAAGCGCTCTTGTGCTTGCGCTTGTGCTTGCGTCGCTGGTGAAAACTAGGCTTAAATAAAAGAAGTGAATTTTAATTAGGGTATTGGTCCGTTAAAGCCTCGCTGTTTTAGACAGCCAGCATGCCTAAAACATGCCTAAAACTTACATATAGATATGATTCGCACAAAAAATAGCCGAAACAAGAGACCCAATGTTTATTGCTGCGAAGCCTAGACTATTCCAGGCTCCTTACGTCATCAGCCTGGGTTGTGGGGAAGGCATTTGAGATCTTCGAGATGTATATCACCTCTTTTGCCTCGATCTCGTGGTCCTTAATTCCACTCAGTTCATTCATTTAGAGAGAAAAGACAGGAGTCACACATGATTTTTAGCGCTGAAATCAAAAGGCAATACCCAAACGACATAACTACGGGATATGACATGAATTTATGGCGGAGAAATCCAGTTTCGTTTCTCAAGCCACGTTTTTTCCGAACGCGAAGAGTTTGAAAGTAAGGTAAGATGACAAGATTGGAACTGCAGCCGATAACGCCGATACGTTTCTCGGAATATTTCAACCAATTCCTGGAAGTCTACGGTAAAATAAATTCGATATTTTATTGGAAATTCACTTGGTTGTATTTAATTTATTGATGCCGCAGTTCTTTAGTGTTTTTATGACAATGTAAGAGCCACGGTTTGATCAGGGAATCAGGCGCTGATTAGTCATAAAATGTTTACGCATAGAAGGGCTCCCACGAAGCGAAGATTGAACGCTATCCGAACGCGAACAGTTTGAAATAAAGGTGAGATGACAAGATTGGATCGGCAGGCGATAACGTCGATACGTTTCTCGCCTTTCTCGGAATATTTCAACCAATTCCTTGAAGTCTACGGTAAAGTATAAATTCGATATTTTATTGGAAATTCACTTGGTTGTATTTAATTTATTGATGCCGCAGTTCTTTGGTGTTTTTGTGACAATGTAAGAGCCACGGTTTGATCTGGGAATCAGGCGCTGATAAAATGTTTACGCATAGTAGGGTTCCCACGAAGCAAAAATTGAACGCTATTCGCTTTTTAAAAATTGATAAAACCATAAATCAATCACTGCAATCGATATTGTACGGTAAATTTGAATGACTCAAAAGACCTTGTTGACCTTAATGGGGAGCTTAAGCAATAGGGAGCTTTAGCAACGACGACGGCAACGGCAACGAGAACGCCACAAAACAATAGGCTTAATGAGCAAAAACAATGGCTCTGCACGTGGGTTTTACATTTTGGTACATTTCTTTCCCGTCCTCTGCAAAACAACAACGTGAAATGACCAAATTTTAGGTTTTCTCGAAAACGGGAGCGTGTGACTGTAAAGTTTTCTTTCTTTTTCCTTGCTTTAATGGCGTTCATAACAATTTAGTCCCTGAATAGTTCGCCAGTCCTTTCCAAGTTAAACAAATTGGAATAATAGCGAAAGCGTTACAAAAACGAGAAGTTCTATTTTGAAGGGAAGTTTTCGTTGCCGTCGCCGTCGTCGTTGCTAAAGCTCCCTAATTGTTGTTGCATGCAGATTGAAAGGAACGCAGATCACGGGACTTTCCCTGAGGCACTCATTCTTCTCAAAAACTGAAACCTTGAACGAAACTCGGATTAAACTGAAAGTTCCTCACCATAGTGAAGAAATTAGACTAAAATAAATAAATAAAAAAAACTTAACTCCGAGGCTGTCGGTTGAAAGGTCATTTACCGAAATTGTAAACATATGAACTCGCTATAGAAATCTTATACTTTTCAGCAGTAGAGTAACGCAACAAACCCGGAATTGTAAACATAACGCTATACTTTGTCAATAACAGATCAATCCTTTCTCGATACATTTTGTAATTGTTCGTAAAAAAGTTTACGGACATTTACACGAACAGTACAAAGCAACAATGAATGAATGAATGAAGACAATAAAAAGTCAATCAGGTCGCTCATCTGTTTACCATCTAAGGTACATTCCCTTCACAACATCGCCTTCTGCCACCGTTCCTCTGCATATGCTTTACTCGCAGCACTTCACTTTCCAATGGAAACTGCTAGTTTTTAAATAGCCATGCTTGCAAATCACTACCAGTCATGTACTCAACAAAATGGCCGTCAAGTGAACACGATCCAGTTGCCTCCTAACATGATAGACGGCTACTTTGCCGCATCATTCACTAACAACCACGGCAAGGTTTTCTTATCTAGGTGTCACCTGAGGCAAACACACCCTCAGATCACCCACTTCTTGCTTGGCATCTGTTGTCTTAAAGTGCACCTAACCCCAAAAGTTTTTTCCGGTAAAATAAATCTTTGCAACTGTTTGAAACGTATTGCGCCTTTTTTTTTTTTTTTTTTTTTTTTTTACCAAATTTCACTTTTCTAGTGTGTTAAAGTTGCAAATCTGGCCATCGTCTGCCCCACAACCGAGTCAGAAGGGGCTTGGGTCTATTCTCGTTTTGACGTCTTAAACTGATTTACATCGCATGATTTATTTTATTTATTTATTTTATTTGCCACACTAATTACAAAAATATAGGAAAAGAAGAGAAAAAAAAAAAAAGAAGTGGCGAGGAGACCTAACAGAAACTATAGGAGCTTATGAGAGGTTAGGCCTCCTCGAACTATGAGCTAGAGCTGTTTCACATCAATTGAAGAAAAGAAGGCGAAAAGTCGAAGATGGAAAGATTTATAAACTGTTTTCATACTTACTCAATAATTTAATCTTCAGTTTTTTCTTAAAAGAGGAGAGGGATTGAGAGTTGATGATCTTGTTGTCAAGTGAATTAAAAAACTTAGGCCCTTGAAAAAAGGGCGAGAACTTTTTCGTGTTTGTACGACAAAACGGTAGACGGTAGGCCTGGGAATTTCTTGTATTGTAAGAGTGGAATTGATTGCTTTGAGAGAAATTGTTATTAAACTTTGGAGGTAAGAATGAATTTTTGCAAGAATACATAAATTGGCCCAGTTGAAGCAAATGGATATCATTAAATTTTAGTATACCGAGGTCCTTAAAGATGGGGTCAGTATGAGCATTAAAATGTGATTTATTAATAATTCTAATAATGCGCTTTTGCAGGATAACAAGGCGGCGGAGATTAGTTTTATAGGTCGAAGCCCAAACGATATTGCAGTAGTGAAAATAAGGATAAATTAAGGAATAGTAGAGCATACGTAAAGACGATTTAGGAAGAAAGAAGCTGCATCTAGATATTATACCGACTGACTTCGCAACTTTACTTGCAACGTGAGATATTTCCGACTTCCAATTTAGGTTTGCATCTAAAATTACGCCTAGAAAATTTGTCTCCTTTACTTTAACAATATTTTGATTATCTATACTTATTTGAATATTACAAATTGAACGCTTTTGTCTTGGTTTAAAGACCATAAATTTAGTCTTTTTAAGATTTAGAGAAAGCTTGTTTGCTTTAAACCAGATTGACAGTTTGTCCATCTCCAAGTTTAACATATCTGAGAGATAGTTCAGATCTTTATGTGACATGAATACATTGGTATCGTCAGCGAACAATATCAGATTTAATAGATTAGAAGCATTGTTGATGTCGTTAATGTACAGTAAGAAAAATAGTGGTCCGAGGATGGAACCCTGAGGGACCCCACAAGAGATTTCATTTCTTAACGAACGGTGGCCATTATATTCAACATATTGCTTTCTCAAATGAAGAATGATCCTCGCAGTTGTGAACGCAATTTATGCAATTGCGAAAAGAAGCCTGAAAAAAATTCAGGACTTCAACGGGGTTTGAACCCGTGACCTTCGCGAGGTCACAGGTTCAAACCCCGTTGAAGTCCTGAATTTTTTTTTTCAGGCTTCTTTTCGCAATTGCATAAATTGCGTTCACAACTGCGAGGATCATTCTTCATTTGATTTCATTTCCGCAGTTCATATATGATTCATTTCATATATCATTCACACTCATTTCTGTCACGGGATCATATGAACCCACAATTGACCTGCTCCCAACGTCAGTGGCTTCATTCATTTCGACAGGATCAGTAACTTCACGATTATCAGCTTTAAATGTTGAGCATCTATTGGAATTTCTTTTGCTTCTGTTTAGAATTTCATTTAAAACTTTCCAAGTAGCACGAGTATTAGATTGAACGTTATTCAATTTCTTCTCGTAGGAAAGACGTTTTGCTGTCCGCAGAGAATGATTTAATTTGTTTTTATAACTTTTGTAAACTGATTGACGATCCATTGTTGGATTTCGCAGATATTTTTTATAAAGCCTATTTTTCTTCCTAATACACTTAATAAGCGCATTGGATAGCCACGGTTTATTTAAACGGCACTGTTTTCTGGTAAATTTTTTTACAGGGAAGCACACATTATAACTTTCAGAATACTTCTTTATAAAGCTATTATACGCGTTTTTGGGGTCATGATAACGATCAAGGGAGGACCAGGTAATTTGTTTTAGCGTTTCGAGAAAACTCGCTAAGTTTTCTTTATTATTGTCTCGAATGACCACTGGGTCATGAGCGTGACTGTTGGAAGAGTCATCATTTGAATGAATCGAAAAAACAGGTAAGTGATCAGAGATATCAGTAATCAATAAACCACTTCTCGAGTGATCAAAAAATGTGTTTGCGAAAATGTTATCCAGTAATGTTGCGGTGTGAGAAGTTATTCGGGTGGGACGTGTTATCATGGGAAAAAACATATACGAGTGCAATCCATCAAGGAATTCGCCAGTGTTTTGGTGATGTTGAAAGTTAATTAAATTCAAATTGAAATCACCCATAATAAAACATATTTTGTTCTCTCTAGAGATTTTCGCTAACAGATCATTGTGTTTTGACACAAAGTCACCAACTCTCTGATTAGGTGGCCTGTAAATAACACCACCGATAATATTTTTCCCATGGGGTCTTGATATTTCAATAAACAAAGATTCTGCAACATCAATATCGTCAAAACTCAAGTCAGCGCGAATTTTAAAATCGAGATTGTCAGAAATATATAAGCCAACACCACCACCAGTTCTATTTGGGCGATGTTTGTGAATAAAATTGAAACCATCTATGTCTACTGAATGGGAATAATCATTTAGCCAAGTCTCAGAAACGCCAATTAAAGAGAACTTAATATTCAAGCATGTCAAAAGAATAGAAAGGCTGTTTAGATTACGTTGAAGACTACGAATATTTAGATGTAGAAGCGAAAAATCTTCATCACATAAATTATCATTTCTCAAAATTTCGTTAAATTTATCTTCAATGTAGTAATCACAATGGACGTCGTTTGTGCAGAAATTAACATCAGGATCTATATCGTCAGAACGAGTTCGGGAAAGATTGTGACTTGAAAATAAAGGATCGTAATTTAGGCTGGAAAGTGTGTCAGGATCATAACGGACCGGGCCATGTTGAAGTTCGTAAATTGCAAGGTTAAAACTATAATCGTCTAAAGCATTAAAAGGTAAAGTGTGATCAGGAATTGAAGCCATGGCTAATAAATAATAAACATATAAATACGTACTATAAATATTATAGAAAGCTAAAGTACAAAACTAAACATGCATGCAAAGCAGTTTGTGACATCAAATCAAGAATAGACCCAAGCCCCTTCTGACTCGGTCGTGGGGCAGACGTTGGCCAGATTTTGCATGTTTAACACCCTAGAAAAGTCAAATTTGGTAAAAAAAAAAAAAAAAAAAAAAAAAAAAAAAAAGGCGCAATGCGTTTCAAACAGGTGCAAAGATTTATTTTAGCGAAAAAAATTCTTGGGTTTAGGTGCACTTTAATGCTTGCAGGTTTGTGACATGGAAACAAAAGTGAATGGGAATTTGCCACTCCAGAGGTTATGGGCAGACTGTCACTAGTGACGAATCGTGAGATCGTTTGGATGCCAACAAACCTGAACTCATGCGAGGATTCTTACAGCGTCTGGGGTGGGGAATGCATATAACAGTTTTTGTACAGGTGGGGAGTTGGGCGAAAAGAGGAGTTGCAGCCCGAGGGCCGGGGTGTACGAAGAGAGGAAAGTGTTGAGGCTCAAAAGATTGAGAAGACAACTATAACAACAACAATTAAGTCCCTTGAAAGACTGGGTTTGGATTTTACCTGTAATCTCTTGGATGCTCCAAAATCTGCCAGCTTCACATTTCCACGAAGATCTCTTAGTATGTTAGCTCCTTGACACAAGGAAATATGTAACAGTTATTAGTTATGTTGGTGTTAACTAATAGTGCTTCCAATTTTTATCAGCACTGAAAGAGTGCTGTGCAGTGTACCATGAATCTCTCAGAATGACCCCGCCATACTGAAACACAAAACAATTGAGAATGGCATGGTCTTCTGCTCAAGCCGTGAGAAATAAAGCTGAACACTCAAAACCCTCTAATACTGGGGAATCACCTGAAAGGATGGTGCAAAATAACACTGACACCTTCCAGTAGCTCAAACGACTTTAAAAACAACAATCCTGTTTTACTTTGGAGAAAAGAACTTCTGAGGGATGACAGAGAGTTCCTAGTGGCGGATATTGTCATTTCTCAATTGAAGGACTGAAAGCGAAACTATCGTATGTGACGATTTAGTGTCGAAATTTCTAATTGCTCGGAATTGGCTGAATTTTGACATGTGGACTCCATTTTTGTCAAATAACATTGCCCTGTATTTTTATTTGCTGTTGCGCGCTTCGTTTTCGAAAAAAACCGGGCCTAAAGTACGTTCACACAGACACATACGATAGTTTCGCTTTCAACCCTTCAATTGCACATCTCTGCATTAAATCAACAGCTGCAAGTTGCTTCATCAAGGCAAGAACAACAACAACAACAGTGGCGGCTGAAGAAACAATAACAGCTTTACCTTTGATGTCTCTATGCACTATAAGGGTTGTGTGCAAGAAAGACACTCCTTGAAGGATTTGCCTCGTGTACTTTCTTGTTAAACTCTCATTTAAAGCTCCATGTTGTTTGATATGATCGTGCACTGAGCCCTGTGGAAAATTAAAAAAAAAAGAACTTTTTTGTTGTACAAGATGGCTGTCCTACTGCTCTTGAACAGTTAACTCAAATCCGAACATGAGACCATTTAAAAGAAAGCTATTAAGCAGTTTGTTTGTTTCTGTTTATTGATATTCAGTTAAGAGTTACAAAATAAATAAAAAATTATACATAAACACACATATCAACTTCCTCTGCTCGCATATAGCTTGGCTAATCGAGGGGGGCAGAGGAAAACAAACATAAGGTGATTCAGGAGGAAGAGATAAAAAAAAAGAAAGAAAAGGAAAGGAGAAGGAAGATAAATCTATATAATCGATACAAAAAAGATGAACTAGAATTATTACAATTCAACTTTACAAAATTACAAGCTTGTATTAGATTTCATGACATCTTGCTTAATTTATATGCTAAAGTAGGTGTGTCAACAGAAGTATCCTCTGATTCCAAAATATGTAAAAGGAGCTGATGTAGGGAAACCATAAATTTGTGCTTAGGGAGTACTCGGATACTTAGAGGAATACTGTTCCAAATTCTTGCACCAAATCTAGAAAAAGAATGTTTTAACTGATTTGTCCTGGAATATTTAATGTTAAGAATACCAGTCTCTGAAAATCTAGTATTACAGTCGAAGCTCTCTTAACGGACACTCTCGTAAGCGGACAGCTCTACTTCCGGCCGCCTTGTTTGAAACCCCGTTTTAACTCCCATACAAACTCTGTATTTTTACGTTCTCGTAAGCGGACATTCCCGAAAGCGGCCGCTGACACTTTCAAAGATTACGACTTAAACTTTTTCTTTGTTTTTAAGCTCCCGTAAGCGGACACCAACAAAGAAAATCCTATTAACAACCTCTGTACCTTGTTTTTATCAATCAATTTTAAATCGCCGTTCGTCACAATGATTTTACAGTAATACAGTACCGTATTTCAGTGTTTGTTTTGAAGCGGTCTTCCATCCGCAGTTACCTATCGTAACTAACCAGACCAATACAAACTGAAGCCTGACTGAAAGACACACAGGTCTTAAAAATTTTAAACTGTATCACTACTTTTTGTTGATGCTGTTAATGTTTAATATATTGATGTTGGTTAAAAAATCACTAAGGGAAAGTCGTAGTACTGCAGTATACACTGTAATACTGTTCAGTTATCGTCATTGTATCGTAGGGTTGTACAGTATAGGACACAATAAAACAAAAATGTCGTTTAACACGGCTGCATTTTTTTTGCATTTCCTGTACGGTACTGTATTTATTGTTAGCTAGGCAAGCTCCCGTAAGCGGCCATCTATCCCCTACACCCCTAGTGGCCGCTTACGAGAACCATTCTCGTAAGCGGCCAGCTCCAGTTACGGACAATTTTTTCGCGTCCCGAGGGTGTCCGCTTACGAGAGCTTCGACTGTATAACTATGTACTTGCGTAGGATGAAGAAATAAGTTAGAAGTGTTTGCCAGCAAAAAATGTTAGAAACGTCATGCATAATAGTGCAAACTGACTTGCAGTATTGAACGTTCAGTGGGAGGATATTATATTGGTTGAATAACGGGATCATATGAGATCTGTATGGAGCAAAATGGATTAAACGAAGAGCGCGTTTTTGCAAGATTAGTAGTTTGCCCAAATTTGTTTGAGCAGCTTGGCCCCACACAGCAGTACCATAAGTTATGTAGGGCTGAATCAAAGATCGATATATGGTTAGTAAAGTATCAGTGGGAACAAAGTGTCTCAATCTAGAAAGAATTCCAAGAGATTTGCTGATTTTTGAGGAGATAAATGATATATGATGCTTCCAAGTGAGGTTTGAGTCAATGAGAATACCAAGGTATTTAACATAGTTCTTCCTTTCTCGAAGAATTAAGGAATTTATACTATGGTCAAAGAGTTTTATGGTTACATCGTAGTCCATTCGTTTCTGATATGGCCGAAAAATTACAACATTTGATTTCTTTGTGTTGAGAGACAATTTGTTTGCCGTTAACCAATTACATACACTGGCGAGTTCTTTATTGACTGTAGCTTCTAACGAGCGCAGATTCTTATCAGCATAGAGAAGGTTCATATCATCAGCGAATAGAAAGAAATTAAATTGATTAGATGAATAAGAAATGTCATCGATATATAACTAAAACAACAGAGGACCCAACACAGAACCTTGTGGAACAACACAGGAACTAGCCTCAGTATTAGAAATATATGGGCCAACTTGTGTTGTTTGGCATCTGTTTTTAAGATATGAGCAAAACCAGCTATTAACGATACCTCTCATGCCGTAGTGTTCCAGTTTGTACAACAGAATATCATGGTCTACGGTATCAAAGGCATTTTTAAGATCTATAAATATTCCGCACGTGTACAATCTTTTATCAAAATTAAGTTGTATTTTATTGACAATATCAATAAGGGTGTGCTGTGTAGAGCAATGTTCTCTAAAGCCGTATTGACAGTTAGAGAGTACCAGTATGTCATATTTATCAATAAAAGATTTTAATCGCTTCTACATAAGTTTCTCAAAAATACGATAAAAGACAGACAAAAGAGATATCAGTTTTTCCTGATACTGCTTATTATGCTGTACAAAGTGATTCAATCCTTAGCGAAAACTATTAACCTGAACTGATACTTCCAGGTATTCAATAAAGGCCTAAAGTTTGACCATTCAAGTGAATACGCCCATGAGTACTTTTTTTTAATTACACTGTACAATATGGCTACGAGTCTTGAGCCTTGCAGATAACACCCCAAACTGACCAATCAAATGATAGCTATTGAATACTACTTTGCTCTCATCCTGTTTGTTACGCGTATTTTATATAAAGGTGTTCCAACTGCTGATTCTATAGACGAAATCTTTAATTGCAATACTTCAAACAGAAGCTATTGAGTATACACATTCCTGCCGTGCAGCATACATTACCACTTGTAAGGTAATCAAAGAAATTAGTTGAGCAGAAATTTGCGATCGATAACCCTGCACAAGCAATTGTAATCTTCTGTTGTAAAAATGTTAAGGTGTGATCCTTGACTAACAGCAAATAATCACTACCTTTCAAAGGCAGTGGAGATATTAGAACTTTTAGCCAAAGCAATTCTCACCCCAGGCAAATATTCCATGAATATATAGACATGAAGATCTGTTTGTTGTGTTCCATAGTATAACACAATCCTCTCATGCTGAAGGTTTTTTAAAAGATCAATCTCAGCTTCAAGGGCTTTTACTTCCTGCAAAAAAAAAAAAAAAACAACAATGTTAATTTATTGAACTTATTGTTGCTCTGTTGGAACATGTAGGAGGTAAGAGTCTTACTGCCTCTGTGAAGGTATCTAAGGCAATCAGTGATGGAACTCTGCCAAGGAAACTTTGGCCAGATTGCAGAATACCCGGCCCACTTAATATTACTCAACACATCTTGCTACTGGAATCCGCAGTCACATTACAGTTGAAGTTAATACGCACAACAAACAACGAACAGAGGTGTGTTTACCCCATTCTTTAAGTGTTAATGCCCAAAATCACATGCATTTATATCTTGACCATTGCTTTAATATACACAGATTTGACATCATTTAAAGACTTCGCTAAATTATGTATTCATTCACTCTGGAACTGCGGAGTGTGGTAGCACTGCAGTTTAATACTTAGAACAATTACTTATTTATTCACTAAAGGACCGCGGACCATGGTAGCACCCCAGTTTAATACTTAGAACAATTATTTATCCACTACAGGACCGTGGACTGCGGTAGCAATCCAGTTTAATTTTTAGAACAGCATACTTATTCATCTGTTGACTGCAGTAGCACAGACCACAGGTTTCAGAGTAATGCACCTTCCAAATGACTGGGTATTCTACAATAAGCTCCGAAACTTTAAGAAACAAAACACTAAAAAGCCCTGTAACAAACAGTGAGGAATGGAAAGTGATATATTTTATCTGATGGGTAGTGACCTATCCACTGGTAAACCTATCCACTTTATGAACAACTGGGCTCTGAGTGAAGAGATACAATATGCTGCAAAGTTTCTTGTTTAAGGAAGCAATATGAAAGCAGAGGCATTAAGCACCTTGAACCACCACTGTTCATGTATGAAATCTCACACACTAACCACTGCACCTTCTTGCCTCCATATCACCGATGTCAGTGCTACCTTAATCAAAGAGTACTCTTAGCTACAGATTAAAATTAAAAGGATTGGGCTTTTGCACCAAATGCATTTCTGATTAACTAGTAGTTGACCTCTTCAGGAATCAAATGATTGCAAATATACCTTTTGTGTTGCTGAGTTTAAAAGTCCCACTTCAACTTGTTTGACTGCTAACTCACTTCCAGTGTCATGATCATGACACATGTACACCTGCAATAACACAACAGCAGGAGGTTAATATAACAAAACTGAATGAGTGACATTTGCACTTTCAAGGGTTTTATGGCAATCACTAACAAACTATGCAAAATCTGGGTTCTTGGCATGACAACATTCAGAAAGTCTTGTCTTGCTGAGCAAAAGATTGACTTTATCTAAGGTCTACATGTACTAAAGGAAAGGGTTCCAAAGTTAAGATGTTAGAGATACATTTCCGGCAAAATACTTTTCTTGTTTGCCAGTTCTCCATGTGCATTCTGTTGTTTTATTTTTTATTTTTTTCTTTCACCTTGTCTGATTTTCACCTTGACTAACTGTACAACATTGTTTGCAATGACCAGTGCAAACACACTGGTGGTAAAAGATGTCGAGTTGAATGACATTTTAATTCACACTTTACCTGACCAAAAGCTCCTGCTCCAAGAAGTTTCCCTTTTGTCCAATTTTGAGGGACCTCGGGTACTGCGGAATGAAATTTCCACGGAACAGCAAATTGTTGGTTAAGAGCCACAAAAAGGATTAGGTTGACAACAACATATGCTGCCAAAAATGCCAGGTTCAATGAATTTTTCAGTGCTTTGGAAATGAGGTATATCTGGACCATGTATACAAACAACTTTTTTGTACAACAATTTGTGCAGCAAATGTTACATAGCAAATTTCCTTTTTAGTGGTTATGCATGCAACCCACTGAACCAAATGCACCAAACATGCTTCTGAAGAAAGTACAATGAGGGCATTAACTATTGAATATACAGTGTACATGAAGTGTAAAATACTGCAATGTGCATTTCCAAGAACTTGAAAGAGGAATTTGTGGCTGTATTAAGCAATCTAGTTTATGATGGCTTTTAAATTAAGTGATACCAAAATAATAATATTTTCCTACACCTTTTGTTGATGTTGTTGACATTTCCTTTAGCTTCTGCACAGCTACTTCCAGTTCAGATTCTCGTCTGTTTCTCTTCGATCCCATATCAATGTCTGCAAGTAGGCCACTACTGCTACTACTGCTACTCGCAGGACTAATCTGTTGGTCTATTCTCATGGATATAGGGATAGGCTTGCGGGAATTTTGTGTGCCATTATACAACTGGTTTCCTGGAAAAAGGTCAAAGTTTAATGATAAGTCAACCCTTAAACTAAATGGACCATTATTGCCTCTCTATACCTGCTATGTAGTAGCTGGCAATGTAAAACCTTCGGGGAGGGTGGGATGGGTAGGGAAGGCTTTTTTCCTATGACTTTGTATAATTTAATCTCACTACATGTAGTTTCAAGGATAACATTGCACTCTGTGTCAATTTTTTTAAGCAAAAGCTGTGCTGGAATTTTTTTTAGGCTGATTGCCCTCAGAAAATGAAATGGTTCTTTTCAATGGTGTCATGAGATGTGTATACTGTATATAATAATGTAAAACTCACTTAAAACAGCAGTGAAGAAATAGTTATTGAAGGATTGCAAACAAAGATAGATAGATAGATAGATAGATAGATTATTAATAACTGCTTTGCACCTAAAAGTTGAATTATACAATTATTAAAAAAAAATTGAATATTGATAATAATTATCAATATTCAATTTTTTTTAAATAATTTTTTTAAAATAATTGTGTAATTTAAATAATTGTATAATTCAACAACTTTTAATGTAATTATTACATTAAAAAGACCACCAGTAATTTAAAACAAGTTGTATAAATATAAACCAACTTATGCCAAAGTTTAGGCTGAGCTTTAAAGTTTTGCATGTGGCCTTCAGGTTAGTCAGAGATTCAAACATTTTTAAGTAATACATAAAATATGAGCGGGAAACCTTTATGGGCAATTAAAACGGCGAGCTGCACGCGAGCCGTTTTAAAGCCCATAAAGGTCTCACGCGAATATTTTATGTTACTTGTGAAATGAAACAATAGATTGTGTTTGTCGTGTTTGTAATGTTAATCAGTAGAGATCTGTATCAAAGTTAATGCATACTAATTAGCGGAGCAGGACACCTTTATGAAAGTTAATAATTTTTATTGGGGTTTAGAGAGGTATACATGTGACTCAAATACTATCCGTAGATTGGTCGTTAGTCTTATGAATTATTAATGAATTTTACAAGGCCATTTAAAGATAAAGCTTATCACTGAGAGAAGATACTTGTAGGAAAGCTTTTCTCTAGATAATAGCTGCAAGGCTGTGAAAGGGCCAGCTTTCTTCTAGTATAAGAAAAAGTAGTTATAAACACAAATATATTAAGTTAAGAAACTATTGTGTTCTGCCAGACTTAACAAATGAATGAATTGTTACCATCATGGAATTCACTGTTTGAGCTTCCAATAGTATGGCTTCTTCTTCTGGGATATGTGTGTGCTTTAGAGTCTGATAAGTCTTCCTCTGTTACATGAAAGTGGAAAAGGCAAATGTTCCATGCATTACTGCTCCTCAAATTGTCTACAATAATTGTACACTATAGGCAGGGCTGTCACTAATTTTTGACGTCAGAGGGGATGTGCAAAAGGTAGCCGTGGAATGCAGCTATTGTCTTATAGTCAGTATGGTGTTTTTTTTCTATGAAAGTAGCTGGGGATTTAGTCCACAATTATCAGAATTGGCTGCAGAAAATCCCAGGCTCCTGGCCCTTAATGATAGCCCGGTATAGGTGCTTAGCTTATATGTATGCTGCCTTACTGGGTTTAATGTCTCAGTTTGTCACATTCTCTCTTATATACTGGTTACAAGGGCAGCTGAACAAATGAGTAACTTTAGGGACTGTTCGTTATTTATGGCTAGGGAAAGGGGGGGGAATGATTTTTTTAACCAATTTAGGAATATAAAAAATATACTCCTCCCCAAGAGTGGATATAGCGAAAAATAAGCAATCTTGCTCATCACCAGCATATTAATAATAATTGACAAAGTCTCGTATAATAATTTAAAGGCCCATTATCACCCTTGATGCCGTTTAAAGTCAAAAGAGTCAGTGTGAAAATAGTCAGTAGCGGTAACTTTGCAGCATTGTTTTGTCGGCAAAGTGAGGTTCAAGGCAGAGGATGCACAGAGACTCGTTCAAGTTTGGTGCTTTTTACCTTCAGTTGGAGCTTTAAAGAATTTGCTGAGCTTGCTGGAGCCGACTTACTGCAATTTGGAAACTGATTTGATGGGGAGTATTAAAAATGATCCGTGTCTGGATAAATGTTTGATGTTTTACCTCAAGGTCACTTCGTGTAATGGGTTCTGCGGCTTTGGTCATCTCTTCAGTGTTTTTAATCCGATTAAGTCTCTTTATCGACTTCTATTTTTATGCCCCATCAGGGATTCTAGCTTTACGTTTGACCAGTTTGCAGCTTGCCTAATTAAACTGCATGATAATTAATTTCTCTTTCTTGTGTCTGAGATCCTGGCTCCGTGTTCGATGAGGACTACACCGGTTTTAATGCGGAGTTCAACTTTTTCCTCCTTTTGTCTAGCTGCATGGTCAACTGTATTTTGAACACAATATAAAGTGAAATGACAGGATAATTGAATGGGAACGTATGAGTATTTTTCTTACTGCAAATTTGAAACCATTCACCAACAATAAATATTCTCTTGTGAATATTTTGACACCATCCTCAGCACATAATCAGCGAGTTTTATCAATAATGGATCGTTCAATATTTTGCTGTTTTGATTTTAAACCTGTGAACAGATTGTTCACGGTTTCAATGAAGAAATGTGCAAGTTGAATTTGGAGTCATTTGTTTTGCGAAACGGGGACAAGCGACAACTTGGTATGATGAACTAGATCAAAAGCACGATAAAATAATTGACCAATCAGAGGCATCATTTAACAGTGGCGTGATTTCAAAACAAAAACAAATGACTGCATTGGATCAAGGGTGATAATGGGTCTTTAACAAACAAACAAGCCACTTATTGTGCTAATCATCACATGCACTTGTCCTCAAACAAGGTCAGTGTGTCACATCTTGCAACATGCACACATACAGCACGCTATTCAAACATTTGGGATACTAAAACAGTAACTAGTGTATACCTGAGGAAAACATTCCTGCAGCAAGCACCAATGAGCTGTTGGAAGCAGATCTCATCGAGTTCTGAAATGAATGCATTTCTCCACCACTAAAAGCAGAAAAAGTAAATCCTTGGTTGAATTTTAAGCAATGCTGAATTGTTCCTTTTTGCCATCAAAATGTCAAGCCCAATTTAATATCTGGTTTTCATTGTTGACTATGGGAAAGAAATGTTTACTAATAATGTACACTGTAAATGGCAGATTTCTATAGGCCCACTTCCTTTACAAAACACTGACATTCATTCACCTTGGGTACCGAGAACTTTGAAAAATGTGTTAGATTTCTGTCTTTTTTCCTGTGCAACAAAAAGGCGGTGTTTTGATTGGCCAATGCACAATAGAAGGCATGCGGTGGTGTTTGCATTGGTTAAAGCAAATCACATAGTCCAAAGATCAAAAGCATTACATCATGCACCAGTTGTTTTGAAGTTATGTACAGTTATCATGTAAGCCGAATACAAACTTCTTGTTTTGTTTACACAAGGACTGTGGCTTTTTCGATAGGCATGCAAAAAGACAGAAATGAAATAAACTCTGTTCTGCTTAGCGTTTTTTCTCGGCTTCTCAAGCATGTAAGGATTAATTAATGAATCTATGAGTCTTGTTTAGTGGAAGGTTTCAAGTTACATAGCCAGCAGTTTTGCGGTTTTATGCAAATTTGTGGTCTGACAGCAAAACAGTAAACAGTCACTAGCCATTTGTTTGTGTACCCTGGGTGCCAGAGGTTATTTTTTTGGGTCGAAGGAAAATTGCACAGCAAATTAAAGCCGCTCCATTTGCTATTTGCTTAATTAGCGTTTAGTGGGTTGACCGCTCCTCCCGAAAGAAAAATCAAACCTCTGGCACCCAGGGTATTGTTTGTGACAAACATGCTAACGAATTAAGAATATTAGTTGTTTTGTTTACAAGAGGACAGTGCAATTTCGATTTGTGATGACCTAAATGATGTTGTGTGCATTTGAACAATCATAAGAAATTTATGTAAAAATTTTTCGCTTTAGTGACTCTCCTCCGACACAATTTGTATGGAGCAGGAAACGTGAAGTGACTGGCAACTTACTTTGATTGATATAAATTATTTGTGTTTGGTAATCACTCTCAATGGCAACTCTCAAAACAGTTTTACACACTTTGCTCGTACGTGAACAAAAAGGACTTGAGCGATCCCAAAAACTGTGTATCCAACTTCGCTGCATCACGAGGTATCCTGAGTAAACACTCATCAAACACCTTGTTTCTCTTAGGACACTTTCCTATGAATAAATTCATAAGCCAAATTTTTGGGGTAAGTGTTTCATTTTTAAGCTAAAAATCTGCGAATTGTGAGGGTCGATTTCGCTGAAATTTAACAGGGATCTTGGTCGATAATGGAATTACATCATGATTGTCGTTTCAAAAGCGGACCAGTTTTTTGGTGATATTTTAGGCTGGCAAAGTTAAAACTGACAAAAAACAATATTCGTGTCCGAGTTTTCTAATTGAGAAGTGCAGTATATTAATAAATGGTTTAACTACTTAGTGATAAAGGATAACTTCTTCTGTGATGTGACAGAAGCAGATGTCTCATTTTCAATTAAATTGGCTTTCACAGATTGAAGTAAAACTGTCAAACTTACACTTTGAAGCATCTGATCTTCTTTGTGAAGTTTATTTTTGCAATTGTTTCTGTCACATCACAGTATAGCCCACTAAGTTTAACTCCCTGGTGTAGCAGTTACTGAAGTTATATGTGTGATGAAAACTTGAACACAAGTTCAGAGTATTTTCAGTCTCCGAAGATCAAACGTGTCCAGTTATGTTTTAAAAAAATAATGTGAAAGAAGTTCATATTTTGAAATTTCAATTGCAAGTGCAATTAGCAACACAACGAACACACAAGGCATTGAACAAATTTAGAATGTAAGAACTCTTCTCATGAATATTTCATGCATTGTAGGAATCAGTCACATGGCTCGTGCATCTCTTTAAAAGAATACATACATAATGAGATTAAGTGTCCTGCACATAGACTAACAGTCTTACGGTAATTTAATATTAATGGTGCCTTCTTTTATTACTATTGATTTACCATTTGATTTACTACCATTGATTACAATTCCCTATTTGCAACACAAATCATTATCATTCTCTTTTCACCGCATATACAGTATATTTTTAATATTAAATAAAATATTATCTTGATGTGCAATTTGCCTTTTTAATTTTTTTTTAATGGAGGGAAATAAAAACAAGCACATATCACAAAAAAGACTAAGGACAATGAAATGGATTTGGAATTTGCAGGGTCTTAAGGACAGTCCAAAAAATTATTCTACAAGGTTTTCTCCAACACATACATGTACCTGTCAACAGAATATGATGACCCTCTCCATGAGCCTTCAGAACTTGGACTAGAAACAACTCTCACCTGAAAAGACAAAAGATGGTGACAGAGAGATGTTGTAATTATATGGGTAGAGCTTGTATTATTAGGCTATCTGTTACAAGAGGGTATGTCCACAATGAAAATTGCATTTGGCACTCAAAGATGTGGACAGTAGTCAATGAAATACATGTAAAGAGACAACTACAAGATTTGAACTGTCATCATGTGTGTGGTCAATGGATCAGAAAGAATTAAAAATGTCGAGTTTGTAAATAGTTGTTCCTTATTACTCGGGCTTCCTGTAGAAGGCAAAGAGTCTAAAAATGTTGTCCAATTTTTGTCATAGTCTTTCATCCACAAAGCTCACTTCTGGTGTTTCTGCAAAAGCTCTAACGGAAAATAACACAACAACAAGAACGCTGCCATGTTGGGTGAGAAACATCACATACACTGAACAACTAATATGTCAAGAAAAGTGTCTATACACATGTTTGCAAGTACAACAGTGAGACAGAAAGGCCAAACTAAACTGCAGATGTTTTCAATACTCTGACCACTGTGTTTGTCCCCCTGGCCGCTCCATATTAAACTATCATTCTTAATGGTACATTTTGCTGAATAACTCAAGTACGGGATATCAGACACCCTGATACTTTGACAGGTCATTTATTTACCATTATTTTTTCTACAATACATCTATCTCAATTTCTTGACACTATTAATTTTTTGAATGATAAACAGTTTTATTTCCACTATAGAACTGGCTGCAGAATTAAACCTTACTCTCTTTTCTATAGCACTGTCTCTGTTTCAAATGATGTATTTACAAACAGTTTCACACTGCTGAATATTTTTCTCCTCATATTTCACTGAGATTCCAGTAATGTTAACCCATTGGCACCCGTGCCGGCCAAAACCGGCCGTAAAAAACTCCCATGCTTCAAAACATTGCAACTTTCTCAACCGCACGAATATTGCCTTAACTGTTAGTTGTGAGCACGAAATGGAATGCCCTTTAAATTTGGATATCCAATAAATGCAAGAAATGTAGCGATTTTTACCAAATATGGCCTTTTGAGTTTGGACAAGAACGAAACTGGCCGTTTTTAACGTCAAAGAGAAACAACAAAAATGCCCCTTTTTGCCTTCATGTTTTTTAGGGAAATCATCGTCCAAAAACCAAAATTCAACCATCATAACAAAATTCAGTCCTTTTTCTAGCTTAGAAATGACTTTTTTGTTCATATTCTTCTCCCGAGCGTAGATACAGCCTTTTGTTCCAGTGCATTCGGGCCTTCCCGACATTTTCAACATCTTGAGCGCATTGCATGCTGGGAACTAACGAGAATTTTGGACAGCGCCCGTTCGTTCCTTCCCCCAATTCTTTCACATATAAACTAAGTCTACAGCCACTCCGACCTACCGCCAAAATTTCCTGCTCGTAGTCATCTTCAGTACACAGAAATTCCAAAATATGTGGCGGTAGGTCGAGAAATTCATCAATAGTCGAGTCCCAAAGGTACTAAGTGTTCGACTGGCCAAATTCCCAGTTCGTCGAGTAACAAGCCAAATTCAACAACAAAGTACATCACCTTGCTCGATTCTTTGAGAAAGTGGACTCTTAGCTACCGTCACGCTTAATGATGCTCATCAGGCAGCCGCTAAAGATGAAAAATGGCTGTAAATTTAGCAGAAATCGCAAGCAAACCGAACTTGGGCCATTGTTGTTGCTCACGGATAAAAAATAGCTACGTCAAAATGACGTTTTCAGAAACCTTGAGCCTCCAGTGGCTTAGGACAGCACCACTTTTCCCTGGTAGTTCAAATAAAGAGTCACGAATTGCTATTCATCGTTTATAGGTGGAAAATCACTCCGAAAATGTAAAACCCTGCGGTAGTCAATGGGTTAATGCAAAAAAAAAAACACCATTATTTAATGCAAGCTAGCAGACCTACGAGGAAACAAACTCCTACGATCAAAAGCCACTAATCATTCATTGTTTTAATGAATCATCGTTTTCTAGGTAGCTGGTTTTCTATGTAGTCATTTTTTGGGTCGTCGTTTTCTAGACATCCATAACACAAGCAATGTTGAACGTACTTGAAAAATGTGATGTATTACAGAAGGTAATGCAACTATCCGTACATGATCAACATGATGCCATAGTGAAAATAAAATATGGAAAGGAATTCAGATCTCGTTTGCGAACTTTGTCATAATATTACAACCATATGTAGGTGAATTAGTGAAGTACATGTAGCAATTAATTGCAATTTCTGATTACCTCTTGGAAGGCTGAGTGAAGGCCAATATGGCCTCTAGTTTTGTAAATATGGTGTCGTTTTTAGTTATTATTAGTTATTTTTTTAGTTGTTAGTATATTTGTAAGTTTGTAAAGTGCCATGAGCTTACAAGGATAATGTGACCTATAGAAATAAGATGATTATTGAACACAAGTTTTTGTTTTGTTCATATAAGAATGAGATGAAGCAGAGGATAATAAAATTTAGAGCAATTAGAAAGCCACTTGTGTTTTTAAATACATAAAAGAGGTGATTCAGTTTCTTATAAAAGAAATTGTGGTGCCAAATGAACAAGAAAGTGAAAAATAATAATTATGTAATTTTCTCAACTGATTTGACTGACTAGAAAGAAAGAGGTGAGGCTTGGAATAATAATAATTATTATGTTCATGATGGAGTTACACTATACTGGTGGATTAAGAATAAGTCAGCTACATGAAAAAAAGCAGTTTTTTGTTACTTTCTACTGACAGTATGTCATGCAACTTATCTGGACTCCGATTGAAGCAGAGGAATAGTAAAATGAATCATTGCAACCTGTTCATTACCTGACTGTGTGAGAGTGGGTCATACCAGACAGTGATTGGTCTCTGCAATCTTGGCAAAACCTAAAAATTCACAACAAGAGATATGTGTAAGCAAAAAAAGTAACTGTTGCTTTAAATAAAAAACCTTTCATATCACTATGAAATCTTCAACAAAAAGTATAGACAAACTTTTCTTCTTAAACAGCATCATAATTATGCCATACAAGACATTTTTATCCACAAAAATTCAATCCTGATAAATGCCCTATGCAGGAAATTAGGGAACAAAGATGCTCTGTGAGTTGATTACATGTACATTTCCTTTAGGGTAATTTAAACAGTTAATCTATAATGTTGCGCCTAAATTTTATCCTTGGTTTAAATTTTAACTATTTTTGTTTTAAACTAATTATCATACATAACGAGCCAGAGATAACCGGAAGTTAAAAAATCTCCCAAGTCTGGTTGCTAAGGAGTGACGTTATAGGTCTGCATTAGAGCCGTCAACGTACTCCATTTGTGGTTTCACTGCAGGAGCATCTTAGCACACCTTGAAAGAAGAATTGTTTTTGCGCTTCAGCGGCAGAATTTAATTTACCGGCACGCGGCACGCTTACGCCTTGTTCTTATGGCATTTTATGGTTTTACTTGTACGATGAAACGCTAGTTTTGTCAAATGTTATGCTTTAGCGATTCGTTGAGATTTTCGAAGGGATAATCGGCATATCTCGGTATGTGATGGACAGAAATTACAGAGTGACGCCTTCTCAGGCTGAAATTCTGTTTTACCGGGTGATTTCATTGACGTGCAATGGACTTTGGTAAGTTGTAAGTATATTTTAAGCCGAAGTAAATCGCCTCCAGACAATTTTAAAAGCGGAAATACGAACGTAAGAGGTAAGATCGACGTAACTTTCGATTTTGTTACATTAGTACGTTTGGTAGGAATCGCCCACGACATTTTCCCTGGGATTATATTCTAATGTAAATTTTCTGTAAGATTTGATTGAGTTGGAATTCCTTCGGTTTCGGACCATTGTTGAGCGGTAATCTTTCTGTTCAAGCTTATTTATGTATATGTAGCAAAGTTCATGTGTATTCCGGCGGCAAATTAATTATAATCTGGCGGCAAATTAAATATGAAGCCGCGAAATACGCGCGCACTCGTCATCGATCCATGATAATGAAAATCGGGCTGGTGAGGGGGCGCGGAAGTGGGCGGCTCCTTATTTTGTCTTTATAACTGGATATGGGTACTTATATCTTTTACATAGCTGCTCTTTGTCAAAGCACAAATATTTTATCTAGCAACTATTTCTTCCACTTATGGTGGTGATTAAAATAGTGGCAGTTTGAAAATTGAAAATTATCGTCGGAGAATATATTATCGTCCAGAAACAACTTCTGAAAGCCTTTTCAAACTACCAAGGAGGTTAGGACTCTGTGTTTGTGCGTGGAAAATAGCAATAGTAAAATATTCAAGTGATTTAGCATATGTAACTTGCAGATAAAAATTTAGGGAAATGTTCTATATCTTTTCTGGTCCAGTCAGGTTGAGGTCCTGGCATCACTGTATGCCTGAGTGCTTCTGGGATATATAACATGAACAGTTTTATGAAGTGCAGATAAAAATCTAGGAAAATGTTCAATATCTTTTCTGGTTCATCCAGGTTGAAGTCCTGGCATCACTGTATGCCTGAGCGCTTCTGGGATATTTAACATAACAGGTTTTTTTGGAAATGCAGATAAAAATTTAGGAAAATGTTCTATATCTTTTCTGGTTCATCCAGGTTGAGGTCCTGGCATCACTGTATGCCTGAGTGCTTCTGGGATATATAACATGAACAGTTTTTTGAAGTACAGACAAAAATCTAGGAAAATGTTCAATATCTTTTCTGGTTCATCCAGGTTGAAGTCCTGGCATCACTGTATGCCTGAGCGCTTCTGAGATATTTAACACAACAGGTTTTTTTGGAAATGCAGATAAAAATTTAGGCAAATGTTCTATATCTTTTCTGGTTCATCCAGGTTGAGGTCCTGGCATCACTGTATGCCTGAGTGCTTCTGGGATATATAACATGAACAGTTTTTTGAAGTACAGACAAAAATCTAGGAAAATGTTCAATATCTTTTCTGGTTCATCCAGGTTGAAGTCCTGGCATCACTGTATGCCTGAGCGCTTCTGAGATATTTAACATAACAGGTTTTTTTGGAAATGCAGATAAAAATTTAGGCAAATGTTCTATATCTTTTCTGGTTCATCCAGGTTGAGGTCCTGGCATCACTGTATGCCTGAGTGCTTCTGGGATATATAACATGAGCATTTTTTTAAAGTGCAGATAGAAATCTAGGCAAATTTTCCATATCTTTTCTGGTTCATCCAGGTTGAGGTCCTGGCATCACTGTATGCCTGAGTGCTTCTGGGATATATAACATGAACAGTTTTATGAAGTGCAGATAAAAATCTAGGCAAATGTTGTAAGCAGGTTTAATGACCAAAACGTTTTACATTTGGTACATTTCTTTGCAGAACAATAACGCGTTCGGATGACTGTATTTTTCGAGAACGTTTTCCTTACTTTAATGCCCTTCAGAGTAATTTAGTCCTTCGACAGTACGCCAGAATTTTCCAAGTTAAACAAATTTTAACAATCGGGAAAGAATTAGAAAAAGCAGAAGGTATATTTTGAAATGATGATTTCAATACAGTCGCCGTTGTCGCTTTTCCTGCCAAGGTCGGTTTCGGAAGTCGAATACTGAAACTTCCACTTCGACGTTTGCCGAGATTATTGAGGAATTATTCAACGAGAATTTTATCAGTTCCTAGGGAAACCGTACGGATAGTAAAAGTTCTGTTCATGAGCACGCAACGATATCACATATTGAAGCGAATTATTTTAGCTCAGTGATGTTAATTTACTTTCACGGTGTTCAAGAAGGGTAATAATTGCAGACTGATTTGTGTAAATTACTCGCAAATATGTTCACTATTACCAGCGAATTTTAATTAGCGTTGAAAAGAGATATATCTCCCTCCAAAAACAAAACACATTAGGGCCGTTTATACGAGAGCTTACTCTGGCCACGGCTTACATAAGACGCGAACACTCCGTATAAATGGTACAAAATCTATGTTCACGGCTTTCTCAAGCTGCAGCTTATCCTGGCCTAGCTTGGTGTTTTTACTCGTATAAATGGTTCCTTTCGCGTCTTATGTAAGCCGCGGCCAGAGTAAGCCGCGGCTTATTTTCTCTCGTATAAACAGCCCTATTGTTTTTCCGATATTGCATGCGAAAGAGAAACAAAGAAAACTCGAGCCTTTGGTTGTAATTTAGTGCTATTTTCTGGAACCGGTGAGCCTACCTCAAGAGTAATTCATCAAAACCAAAACAAACTATTCGGTTTCGTTTTCCCGTTCCCGCAGTCATGTTTCGTGTGCATCAGGTCTAAAGATAGAATTTAATTAAACTCTCGCCATAAATAAACGTTCACGTTTAAGGATTATGACAGATAAGCGTGAAAATTGACGCCCCATATCAAACAGAAACGATTGCCAGAAGCGATTCGATTACATTGGAATGTTCATAGTAGCTGGATATCCTGCTGAGATTGGTGGCAAATTGCCCCCTATCTCAGCGGGATCCAGAGGTATTTTTGTGGTTGCTAAGAACCTCTGGCTCGTTATGATTACCATACATTACCATACTCAAAACAAAGGGAGACAAAATTTAAACCAAGGATAAAATTGAACCACAACATATAATTATCTGTTATGGTTCAAATTTATCCTTGGTTTTAATTGTTCTCCTGTTATTTTGAACTAATTACCATACATTACCATACCTAAACCCAAAGGGAAAAAAATTGGAACCAAGCCATAACATACACAATGTGTGTGTGTGTGTGTGTGTGTGTGTGTGTGTGTGTGTGTGTGTTACGTACCACATGATCTTGGCTTTCTGGGATAAATTCTCCCTCACCCTTGAAAGGAAAGAAAAAAAAATAATGCATTGTAAGTACCAAACTCAGGCCATTGGAGGGTGACTGGTTTTTTATTTTTTTTTTTTGCTTTAACGTTTCTAAGATTCTATTGCAGCAATAGATCTAATGAATATGTTGCTGGTAAAAATTAAATTCAGGTAAAAATTTTAACCTAGGTTCTCCTAGCCCTAATTATTCATAATTAGGGCTAGGAGACAAAGGCAATTGAGATTCAACCTGAAGGTTATTTTTTTAATGTGAATCTAAGTTTTACCTGCAACAAATAATACCAAAGAAGCTACATGCTGAAGGTCACAAATAACTAAAATTTATCTGAACTTTGTTTGCAGAAAATGAATAAACACTCTCACAGATGGTAAGCATCCTAAGATGTGCTTATTAAAACACTACAACTTGTAAAGGGTTTACTGAAAGAGAAAGAGTGCACTGTTAAATAGATAATATGAAGGTTAACAATGGGGACACAGGTTTGTTACAAAACATCATCTACTTCTCTACACACAAACTAATAAAAGAAGCTTTTAAAAAAAGCAGAGGAATGCCTGGGGAGAAGTTTCTTACCAGTACCTCTCTTCCTTCCCATAATGTATCTCTAGGTTACCTACTATAGAGAAGAAGCCAATACCTTAACATTGGTTTTATGGCAAAATACTTCTAGAAGCTTACAGTACCTTGTAAAATCAGACAAGAAACAGTCCTTACCCTAACCATGTGAAAAGGTCGCATTGGGATCTGATCATGGTGGAATCCCGGAGGTGGTGAATTCCGTCCCGTGGTGTTTATACTGCTAGATGACATATACTGGATGTAGTTATACCTTGAAAGGCTGGGTGTGTTGGGAGGGTCCACAGCCATGTAAGCGATCTCATCTGGGGTGGACTGTGATCTGCAAAGATGCCTACTTTCTTATTAATTGGCAACTTCAGTGAAGAATATTATGTCACTAATCATACCACTAACAAAAACTCTAATTGTGTGGTTGAATATAATATCATGTAAATGCAATCAATGTGCAATCATGTGAGTATTTCAGCAATAAGGTTGAATTGTAACTTTTTCCTTTTTTTAATTTTTTTATTAGATACTTCTAAGATACCTACATGTACCTTTTCCTGCAAGTATCATACACATGATTGAACATAAAATCAGCTCTTTTAATATTCCACAATACCCAAGTTCGTAAATGGTTTATACCTCAAGTGGAAAAAGAAAAACCGAAACAACCAAATTAAGGTGTTTCTTGCACAGAGTGCAAGAGCCAACTCTCCAGGGGTACGAGAAAGTAAGTTTTTTTTCCTTACTAAATTCAATGTCACTAACTGAAAGGAAAATACTTTGTTTCCATGGGGCATTCCAATTTTATGTGACTTCTTGTGTTACTTTTTAGAGCTTTTAACACTAACATTATAGAATTCATAAAATGTTTATGGTTTCTGGTTTTATTACTTTATTACAACATTAATAAAATTATTAAGTAACTACACTAACATATACATGTATTTTTTTCCTCTGGTAGAGCTTAAGGTTAAAAAGCAAATGAATATTCACATAACAATTTTATTAAATAAGTGAATAATTAGGACAGCAAGAGCATTCACTCAAAAACATGTCAATTTAAAGCACATTTTCATGATACTGTAACCAAAAAAATCAGAGAATAAACATTAATTCCCACACAAAGCAACTTTCAAGGAAAACATACAAAAATATGAATATGTACCATTCACGTATCACAGACTTAAGACACTTAATAAAAGGTTAATACTATTAATGATAATTACTCTTAAAAAAACCCGACAATTATGGTTGGAATTAGAAACAATTATTACAGTGTGACTGCATTACCTGAACACCATCTTCAAATTCTGTTTGCTCAGTGAGCAAGAAGACTTTATATCCAAATCTTTTCAAAGAATCTTCAATATTCTTAAGTTTTTAAAATTGATTAACACTTCCACCCAATTAGGTACACAAATGCATGTGGCACTGTTGAATAATTAGTTATGTTGATGTTGCGGTTTACATGTATGCTGTGACTGATCATGGAGGGGATAAAAACTTCACATTGAATCTTGTGACAAACTTGTGCTGAAGTTTGACCCCAAAACAACACACAGGTATTTAAATGTATTTGTAATGAGTGTGGCAGTCAGCCAAAATAATTTCAATTAACATTTGTTTACAAGTGCAATCACTAGCTTGAGTACACTTCTTATAAGAATCTATGACCTTACCTATATCCCAAGCCATATCTTGTAGGCCGTCCTCTTTTCTGTGAATATGAACAGCAAAAAAGGGTTCATTTATTATCAGGACTCAAGTGAGATGTTCTACTGATTAATTATACACTGTACTACTGAGCTTGGGGCATTGGAACAAAGTGTTCAATGTTAAGAGAGACTGCCACTGTGAAAAGGAAGTGTAAGTTGGACTATGCCCTTTCCATTGCATGCAATGCAAAGACGTCCAAGGTCTCATTAATGCTACAGATCCCAAGCCCCAGCACTTTCAGTGCACATTGGCTCCTAAATTATCATGCTACATAAAACAGTACAATTTCAAATCACTGCAGCCACTAAATTGCACTTACTCGTGTGTTTTACATGTACTGTCCTGGACTCACTTTCTTAGGGAAAAATAACACAATTTGACAATTTGAGAAAAATTAACAAACAAACAATAGACGGATATGTGTACAGTATACAGTACCACCTGAAAGTATTGACCCCGTTACTGCGTCATTGTCGCATGACCTCCTTGTGACTTTCCCTCGCTCCGCGGCAGGCCGCTTTTTTACTGAGGAAATTTTTCAGTCAGGCTCCAAAGTTGCCGTGGGAAAATTAACCGAGGTAAAACCGAGGTAATGAAATACCACAGTCAAGTTTTAATAGGCTTTTATTTTCTTTGTGTTTTAGATATATCACATTAAAATCGTACCTAAGAACATTATAACTGAAACAAGTTTCAACAAGGACAGTCATGTGGTGCATGGTTGTTACACATAGATCTATCAGCTTTTTAATGCATGCGTAGAAGATCATAGGTGGACGGCTAAACGGCTCCAATAAAAATTGTGAACGGCAGAACTTTCTAACTGCTACACTGTAGTTCCCAATGGCGGAGCGGCAAAACAAAAACTGTGAATGGCTACAGGTTAACCAGTCAGGAATACATAAATACCCTGATAAATACTAACGAACGGAAAATGACTGGAATTTCGAAGAAAATAAACAAGCAATTGTATGTAAAATGTTTATAATATTTATTTAAAATGACTACAGATCACTTTATTAAAGGATGGTGAAACCACGATCTATCTGCCTGGATAAGCCACTAGCAGACGCCAAATATTTGCATACTACGAAACAAATCATGGGAGATGGTCATCATTCATCTCGCCTCATTACACTTGATCGATCACACCTGTCCACGATCATTTGTTACCTTTGCATTCAAAAGCATTAAACTTTTTAATAGAGACATATCAAATGAAAGCGAAAACTTTTACAAGGAAACTATGAAGAGTCTATGCACATAGAGTAACTCCAATATTCAAATCTGGGGATGCAACAGATCCTGCAAATTATAGACCCATAGCAGTTTTATCACCATTTAGTAAAATCCTAGAAAAAATTGTCAATGATCAACTCATCTCATTTATAAAGATAAATACAAATAAATACAATATCTTGTTCAAATACCAGTTTGGGTTTAGAAAAGACCATTCCACTGAGCTTGCTATTCTAGAAATAACTGACATTCTTAAAACCTCAATTGACAACAATCTCATAACATGCGGGGTCTTTCTAGATTTCTCCAAAGCCTTTGATACTGTCCACAATGAGATACTGCTAAGGAAATTACATAAATATGGAGTTCATGGAAAAGCTTTAGATTGGTTCACAAGTTACCTTACTAATAGAACTCAATGTGTGAAACTAGGTAATGCTGAATCCAGTTTTCTCCAGATTGTTTGTGGAGTTCCTCAGGGATCAACCCTTGGACCACTATTATTTCTTCTTTACATAAATGATCTTGCCAACTCGTCAGATATGCTTTCCTTTTGACTTTTTGCTGATGATGCTACTATCTTTTATGCCACTAAAACATCAAAAGATCTTGAGGCAGTTATGAACTTAGAACTTCAGAAAGTAATTAACTACTGCAATCTCAATAAACTGTCTATTAACATGAAGAAAACAAACTTTAAGATAATAACATCTCCACAGAAGCCAACTATACACAATATCAACATTTTAAACATTGATCGCAAAACTAGTATCAAATATTTAGGCATTTATTTAGATGAGCATTTGAACTGGAAAACTCAAATAGCACATGTTCAAGGCAAACTGACTAAAAACCTTGGAATCTTCTACCAATTGCGGAATTACCTGAATTTAAAGATGTTAAGACAACTGTATTATGCACTTATTTACCCTTATCTTAATTATGGTGCAATGTGTTGGGGCAACACTTATCAGACTAATTTAAGTAAGATCTGTACTAAACAAAATAAATGCATCCGTAGTATCTTTTTTGCAAACAAACGAGAACCCTCTTTCCCTTATTACCAAATCCTTGAAATTTTAAAATTTTAAAATGTTGTTAGGTTCAAAATTTGCTTACTGGCATTTAAATTACATGTATATAACAATCCAACAACTGTTCCAGCAATTTTCCATAATTTCTTAATACCTACAACAAATGTCCACTCCTATAACACCAGAAATTCTGCCAGGCTCAATTTTCACCGACCACAAGTTAGAACTAACATAGGCAAATTTACTTTTAAGTACTCTGCTTCTGTTTTATGGGAAACTGTTCCCTTGCCATTGAAAAAAACAAAATCATTTAACAGGTTTAAGAAACTTTATAGGGCCCACCTGATCTCTTGTCAATCAAATAATATATACCGGTAATCTGTTCAGTGATCAAATATATAGTATGTAATTATCCATATGTAAGTAATTACAATAATAATAGAGTTAATAATAATAATAATAATAATAATAATAATAATAATAACAATAATAATTGTCCGCTTATATTTTGATCTTGTCATTGCTGCTGCTGTTGTTGCTGCTGATGATGTGTTATTCTTTTCCATTCCTTTGTTTCTGTTTTTGCTGTTGGTTGTTTGTTTGTATGTGTTTTTTTTTCCTGTCTTATTTGTTCTTTTTTGCTTTTGTTTTTCTTTTATTAAGCTTGTCCTGTATAGATTCCTTGCTTGGTTCAGTATATCTCTAACATACCTTAAATCATATACATGTAATTCCCTCTTGTACAACAATCCTAAGCTCTACAAACATCTCCTATATCCCAATAAAGCTCAGTGCCATTTCTTTGCTTATCCAAAAGTAGGTGGTGGTCAACTAGAAAGCTTTTGCTACTTTGACCTCCACACACATTTTGTAATTTGTACTGTATTTATTTTATCTTGTAATCATCTGTTGTAATTATACTTTTCTTTCTATGTTAATTTTATGTAAATAGTGTGAAATAAATGAACCAATTGAACAATTGAACATACGAGGATTCCTATAAAGCCTGTCTGAATCTTTCTCATATGGCCACTCAATACGCTATTCTTAATTATCATGATCAGATAAAACACTAAATTGCGTCTGCCTTTTGCATCATTTCCAGTTGCTCACCTTTTGATACTTCAAAAGTGATCAATCTAATAGTACAGTGATCAAAACCTTTTTTTAATATCAGACAAATAAACTTTGAGTTCAAACCGATGACTTAAAATTAACCCGAAATCTGAATGTGCTTGCCCAGCAGACTCTAATTTGTTTTGACTGTTTAAAATTGCCAGCGCAACAGTTCAAACAACAAGGCAGCACTTCTTTTAGCATTGGATTAAACAGTACTGAACAGCTGTAGGTTACTTTATAATATTTGAAGACTTCCGATTTTACATTGTATGGAGGCTGGCTCAAAAATTATGAGTCCATATGCAAATAGTGCACAATGTAACATTTTTTTCTCCATGAATCTTCGCACCTTAAGAACTTACAAAGTCCTTCCGCTTTTTTGAAAACTGCAATTAATCATTATTGTTCTTTCCCACAGCAATGCCTCTTCTTTTCTACTGCGGCATTCCCGTGGCAAAATTGTACCTCGGCTTTCCCGCAGGAAAATACTGTGCATACCGTGGTGACGCACAGCCACAACCTGCGGCAAAGACGAGGTATCACCTAGTCCTGATGGGTCAATACTTTCAGGCAGTACTGTAGGTCATACGTGTAAACTGTAGTGCATGTCTCCCTGTTTGGCCAGCTGGTGGCAACACTTTTAAAATCAGAATCCCGTTTATGAATTATGTTCACAATGATGTGCTTCTGAGTTTGTTTTCTTTCAGTGTGTTTTCAGATCTTGTAACCCACATGCTCACTAAGGATGCAGCATGCGGATGGGGCTTTTACTACTCATTGCAATGTATCCCAACTCACATAAAATGGTTTGCTTGCAATTCCAAAGAGAGACCCAACTTTAGGGTTACTTGGGGGAAGCATTGAAGAGTTTGTCCCCATCTGGTGCTGAAGAGAATTCTCAGTAACTCCATTAGGCAATGACAGGAGTATTCTCAGACTTGTCAGGTGCTGGCTCCTGTCCAAAATCTCTATAGCTTTGTCAAGGTCTGACTGATTCAAAATAGGAATTGCATTTGCAATCTAAGAAAGGAAAAAAAGAACATTTTTAAGATGGGGTTGCAATTGTTAAATTGCTTAATAGAACTGGTACACAATGACTTGTTCCTTCTACACAACAGCATAAAAATTATACTGAAACATTGTAATCAAGCTTTTAGCCAGGTGGCTGAACAGCTCTCAATTGAATGGCCTCTTAACTGAATGGCGTGCAGGCACAGCTCATGACTGACTGTTCACAATATTTCACACGTAGTGAAATAAAAGGTGTGTTGTAAAATACAAGACTTGCATTTGTTTTGTATGATGTTGTGTATTTTAACTTTACATTACCATCATAATAAGTTGACATCTAACACTGGCAAAATTAGGAGGAAAATCTGTGACTACAGGTGGTACTCAGAAACAAATGCATCTTAGGGGCTTTAATTTGTCAAAATGTTCGGGGAAGCATGCCTTCAGACTCCCCCCACCTCTCCCAAATACACATGTATTCTCAAATTTATATTCCACTCCTCTTTTTCCCTTGCCTCCTACGCAAACATTCTTTTGGCTTATCACACAATCTTTCCTCCCTAACAATGTCTGCTGAAACAACTGGCACATTCCTTTCCCATTGTTAGCAAAGATCAGCCGGAGTCCTTGTGAAAATAACTACAGAGCCAATCGGGACTAGGTTTTTGTGCAATGTCAATCAAAAGCTGCACTTAAAATGCTCCCTTGGGATCCCTTGAGGCAATTTATGTTTCTCCCCGAATTCCCTTCCAAATCATAACTTTTGTTCTCCAAAAAAAACATATTGAAAATAATTAATTTTTTCCTCTGTAGTTCCATTATAATCCCTACTGCGAGCATACCAGTGCTCGGCAAGAGTTCTGTGGACATACTGGGCAGATCGGAAATGCCTTGGAAATTGATTTTTAAAAGCACGTTTTTCTTGAGCGACGTGTTCGTCTGTTCCCAATGTTATAAGCGGTTACTTCGCTTCAAAAAACTTAAAGCAGACCTGCAAGCAGTTCAAGAGGAGATTAGGTCGGAATTTAAGAAAGCTGTAATAAGAACGACATGATTACGGCGAGATTTAATTAAAACGGAGGTGGATGTTTATACATTTGTTTTGATTTTTGCTTGTTTGCTTGCCCATAATACTGGAAATGTGCAAAGGAAAAGGTACCTCATTTCCAACATAATTCATAGACAGTTCCTGTCCATATGCTGTTTTGACTTTTATAAGAAGCTCTGACAAAATGACAGGTCTTGGAACAGGAATGATTCTGTAAACATCAAGAACAAATCAATCAAAATAATACAACAATGCATTCCTGACTAAAGCATACCGCACATCAAAACCAGGCTGCTGTACCAGAGGTTTTAATTCCAAGGTTAATAACAAGGATTCATGTTGACAGTTGCCTGGTTGTCTGGGAGGACTATCCTTTGGATGATCAAAAATTAGTCTGGCAATCGGATATGTTTTAACAAGTATTTTGTTCTTCATTGCCACCAGTGAAAAAGATCAGTATTCATGTTTTCAAGATCCACTGTCGTTTGGTGATTCTTTACTGTGGAAAATGAGGATTAAATTTTGAAACCTCTGTTCATTGTGGTAAGCAGTTTCTCCCACAAAGGAAATGCAGGGTATTTTTTCTTGACCACTGGTACTGTATC
Source organism: Pachyseris speciosa (assembly GCA_016490735.1). NCBI lineage: Eukaryota > Metazoa > Cnidaria > Anthozoa > Scleractinia > Pachyseridae > Pachyseris > Pachyseris speciosa. The sequence goes on from JAEMWC010000040.1 coordinate 1,488,786, forward strand.
TGTACCACAATTCAAATTTGCAAGGAAGCTGTGCTGGGTGAAGAGGTGAGAAGGAAGACAATGAAGAAATGAAAAATAGTAAATAGCAAAAAATAGTTCAGGTTGCGATTTTTGAAAATTTTGCAAGCAAGTCGGCTGTGCTGGCTGAAGAGGTTAAAAAATTTCGCAAAAGGGGAACACAAAATTGCAAAAATCATAAAATTTGCATTTGTGCAGGGTTCGACTTCTGGTCAGCTGAGTCACTAGCCACCAGGCTAGTGATCTTTGAAATCTACTAGCCCAAAACACAACTTTGTAGCCCAGCTCAGGTTCCTTATGTGCAACCGTATCTCGAGGCTTCCTTGCGGCATTAACCCTTAGTTGGCATTGCCGTGGCTTTCAGATCTGGAATGAGCCTTAATCATATCTAGATTAAAATTTGTTTCCAACGAAAATTGAACTGGAATGATCGCATTTCCTGCAAATGCTACAGAACATCCTCCCCTTGTTGTTGATGATGTGATACCCAGTAGCCAGGCAAAACTTAATTTCCATGCAGGATTAAACCCTCTTTTGCGTTTTTCATTTTCGTACCTTTTACTTTTTTCCACTTCCCTTTCCGCCAACCTTTTTGCTTGAGGGTGGTTTGTAGTTAGAGAGAAGACACTACAATTGCTACAAGTGCAAGGCGTTTCAACACGCAGAAGGAGAGGACTGGGGAGTACATTTACCAAGTAGCATAGGGTCTGGGTCCCAGTGGTATTTACGATCCACATGTAAGAGCCAAGAAGGACGCGATAGCATGGGAGTTTTATCCTTTCTTTCTTATTATTATCCTTACAACTTTACGTTTTTTGTCCTTGTAAATAACAATGGACTTGAAATAATCAAATTAAATATTAATTCTTTGAATTTTCTCCTAGCCTGTGGGCTGGTAAATGGGAAATTTTACTAGCTAATTTTCACTAGCCTTGGGCATAGTCAATAGAGGGAGATGGTTAGGAAACCCGGCAAACATCAAAGGAGCAAAACAAAGAGGCCAAGTTTATGTTGGAAGGTCCTTGACCGTGCACATTAAAAATTTTCTTTGTTTTGCACTCATTTAATATGCATGAATTACGTAATCGAAATGTTTTTATTGGCTATAAGTTGCATGAACAATAGTAACCACCTATTGTTATTGTGCACAGTCAACCCCCAAAATAGCAAACAAAAACATAACAAAGAACTTTGCTA
>JAEMWC010000040.1:1495000-1577500 GCA_016490735.1 Pachyseris speciosa
AAAAAGAGCTAACAAAGAAATTTTATTACAACTTTTTAACCAAAAGACCAATTTTACGCAAGCATCTGCTACTGTGAGAACTCAAACAGGGGTCACCAGAGTTAAATCAGTTCAAAGCTATTATCCCTTCAAAAACAACATCATGTTTATCCTCAGCATGCCAGCTCAATGTATGATGTGGCTTGACAGTGAGACAATGCTACTTAACGATGCTAATTATAGCATGATTGTCCTCAAAACACATCATTGACTGGCATTTTATCAGTAGTCAGGCACCCTTTCAAATGTTTCAAGCTGATGCGTGCATGTGCTAAAGATTATGCTACTTTTTTAGACATGCACACTGATCATGTGCTATTGGATCCGGCATGGGCAACAACTGCAGAATTGTATCCTAGTTGGGTACATTTGAATTTGATCAGGGGCACTTGACCAAGAATCAACCAATCACAGAGCTTGTTTTGTTAAGTGAAAGTCTAGGTAGATAACAACGTTGCATACACCAAATGCAAATATGGTGGATCACTAGGTCGGCACCTGGGACGAGTTGCATGAAAGCAAGGCTAGTAAGGCTTTGATGTTTTGTTTTGACATCCCCAGAAAGTCTTGCTTTGTCATCGATTTGGTTCGTTTTGTTTCGTCCTCCCTACATGTTTTTGTGTTCCTGAATGCCACCAGAAGGGAAAGAAATCTTCCACAGCAGAGAAAGTGTTTTTTTCAGTTTCCCTGTTCGCCTCTGAGGGGAAAACAGACAAAGGAAAGGAGTTCACAATCACTGAAGAACTGTTTAAGTTCAGCCTGGTAGATCTTAGAAAATGTGTAAGCAATCGCATTTACCTCCAAGTCATTGTCATTTGGCTCAATGCTTTTACTGGTTTCAATGACGGGGCAGTTGAAGTTCATTTGCTTGGTTATTATACCGTAGTATTTGCTTTGTGCGATTCTGTGCGAGTGGATGTGGACGGAAACAAAAACTTCTTCTATTGGGACAGAGGATGTCTTTTGAGAGGAGCTTTTCTTCACCTTGGGGAAGGTACTGGCCATGCAAATCGTGTTGGAACACCACCAGACACCACATAAGCTCAGCGTTTAACCAATTTTCTAAGATCTTTCCTGAAATTACAATGTAGCGAAAAAACTATACATTTGGTTCCTGCTGCAATCATGAATTCCTTTTCTTCGTCTCAACAAATTGCATCAACCCACTATTTTCCCTTAGAAGTGAATGGTGGAAGATTTTTATCCCTTCTTGAGGCATTCAGAAACACAGCAACTCATAGGCACAGTGAAATAAAACAGACCAGATCTACAACAAACCAAGACTTTTCTGCAAAACAAAATATCAAAGCCTGACTAGCCTTGATTTAATGTAGCTCATCCCGGGCACCAACCAAGTGGTCCACCATATTATTTGCATTTAGTGTATGTACCTGTAACACAAGAGGAACATAGAGAAAGCATGTAAAATCTACAAACCTAAACTTAAAAGCTCACAGACTGTGGACTGCAATGAAACAGGAGGATAACCCGGTTTATGACTGCAACATGTCAAGTACAGTTTCCAACAATATCATTTGTTATGTGTTTGAATGAGATCCAAACACAATATGACTTGTTTATTAATCATATTTGCAAGTGAATGTTGGTATTTAATCAAGGCGATTAAAAGTTTGGAGCAAGAGCCCTGTTCAAAGGAAAGCCTTTGAAAGCAATTTCCTGCAGCAATTTTTGTTTATAAATTGAGTGGAATTATTATTGGAAATTTTCTGAAATTTGTAAAGCTTTGTATTATTTCTCTACAGAAAGAGTTTGAAATACACTGTAAACAAAATAACAGTAAATTAATTATTTCTAAACATTGGTATAACTTATATTAATACTAAAATTCTGTGCACATTGAGGACCATTAGCTTGATACAGGAAAGTCTTGCCACTAATAATTATATCTGAAGACTGTTTTTAACTTGTTAAGGGGTAATGATACTACTCAAACAAAAGTTTCATATCAAGCTAGAGAAATAAGTAATAAACAATAAGTAAGCAATTTAAATTTTTTGCATTTCTCATAAGCCTACAGGTATGAACCTCATTTTGTATATTATCAAGAATCATCATTTATTTCAAAACAGCAATCCCACAATTAAAATATATCTAAATAGGAAAACTTAAAACACCACACAAAATAACTATTAATGACCTCTTTGTTCACAAAATTAATTACTGAGATAAGCTTCTAAGCCATGGGATTAAAGCATCTACTTTTGATCCTTTTTTGTGGTTAATTACAGGGATCAAACACAAGATAAAAACAGTTTCACTTAATGGAAAATACCTGTTAAGTCTGGAGCTAAAGAAAAAAAATATTCGATCAGTGAATGTGTGTACAAGGGTCAGCAGTGTTGACCTTTGGGCTAAAGCCATTTTGTCATCTATTCCAGAAGGTACTAGTAATGGTGAAAATGCTTGGAGCCAACTAACCACCTGTATTCAACACTACACTTTATATGGTGAACACAGTTTGGCTAAAAAAAAAATTATTAACTTTCCTAACATTTAAATCTGGCTAAGACTTCCTTCTCCTGACATGTGTGGATTAAAGACAATTTATTGCTAAATTTAATCCGTCAATGTAAATAGATGGCAGAAATCACCAAATACTAATGACATACATTTTAAAAAGGAATTATTATAATTTTTTAGCCAAGACTAACTACAATTTACCTGAAATTCACCTATGAGAGGCGTTTTTGCCTAATATGGAAGCAGAATACTCTCTCCGGAAAATAGTTTCTTAATGGAAGTTACACATCGAGCTATTGAGTGGAGATTTCTTTGTTGTTTGGACAGTTTATAAAAACAAAATACACAGAAGGCTTTTGGCGCATTATAAAAAAACGCTTCAGTTTAAAGGCTACAAATTTTACTCAAATTACTATTATCCTAGGGGTGCCCAGTAAATTCGAACCTTACTAGGTGCGTATGTTGATCTAGAATCAAAAACATCGAAATGAAATAAAATAGAAATAAAATGCTCTTGGAATCAATTTTCGTGATTAGTTCACGAGCAGTTAACGAAGACCCTGAGTAATTTTACAACTAGACGTCTGAAAATGTACTTTTTCTGTATTATAAAAGCTAGAGTGGCGCACACCTCTTCTACACAAACCTGCACGGCAGGCAATTTCAGTCATTTACATTATATTTGGTGCCCTTCGATCGCCTTTACAATGCAAACGAGAACACTGTACATTTGACCAGACTTGTTTTCGCGAATTTCGCATTTGACACGGTCGTAGAACCGATCACCAAGGGAAATCGACTGATCTGGTTTATATGTGGTTTTCTAAACTGTTCTCTCATTGATATTTAACAAAAACTCAACTATGATACCCAAAGAATCGGAAGTCAAAATCGAAATTCTATGCTACCACAGAACATAAATTTACAGAGAGAGCAAGCTTGAACAGGCTGCCTTGGAGAGAACAATTTGGCACAAAATCTACGAGAAATATTAAATGACACAAGCGGAAGAGACAAGAAAGAGCTCTTTAAAAACATCCACACATACGAAATATTTGACAACTCGTATACCGAAGACGACTACCCATTCGGGTTGCTTTTTCGCTCGAAACGGAAATAACACACATCATACGCAAATGTATTCGTACGAATTCGTTACGTGTTATCAAAATAGAGAGCTACAGACATAGCTTGCTTTGTTTGGAAACAACAAGAGAAATATTTTCATTCAAAAAGTTATAACTTCAAGTTTACTTTCCAAGCGAAGGTAAGCCTCAACTTGCATTGACTCGAAAGTTCCAAGTTGCTAGTGCTACAGCTGGAATTCCCGCTTTCCTCCCTCGACTAAAATAGCTTAGAAACTGACAAAAATTAAGCTTTCTTACCCATTTCAAAGTGTCCTACTTTGACTGCGATTTGATTTGCTCGCAGCAACTTTTCAGTCCAGCACACCTGAGTGCGCACACAATTCACTTCATTGACTTCGAATCGACTCGTCTGATAATTCGCTGTACTCTAAAAACCTACGTGCGTGAGGAAATTCGCCATCCGTTAGTGTTGTAATTGATATTCCTTCGTCCATTATTTGAAAGATAATAGATACACAGCAGAACATTACAGCAGGATATTTTAAAGATCTCTCAGTTAGAAAAGCAAAACAAAATAATTATACACAAAACGAAATTGAAATGCTTACCAATATGAGAGAGACCCAGCAAGAAGACGTTCAGTGCTCAACGACTTAAAATACCATACAAAGATAAGTTGAGCACCGGTAGAATCATGAAACTACGCAAATCAAGACTGTCAGGAAGAACATAAACGAAGAATGCTTCCATGTACCCGCTGCATCCAAGAGAAGCATATGCAGAAGCATGACTTATAGTGGGAAAATGCAGAGCGATTTAATAATCAAATGTCTCCATCACAGAATCGAATGCTCGCTCGCGCCAGTCTCAGACTCCCCACAAAAGACACACGGTAGAACGCCTTGCTGTTTTTGACGCCTCGTAGATCGGAGTTCCGGAAGATATATGGGTTATTGCCCAGGCTTGTTCGCGTTCAGTCAAGATGGCGGGATATTGGCCAAGTTCTTTTTTTGCACGTTTATAGACCGAGACGAAGTCGAGGTCCATAAACAAGCAAAAAAAGAACGAGGCTAATATCCCGCCATCTTGACCGAACAAGCTTGGTCAATAAAGGATTTATTATATGACTAAAAGGACGCTATTAAAAGACAGTAAAACGCGGGACGAACGGGCTATCCCGAGGACCTCGCGGGTAGCCAATCACAGCAGGATAATTCATTCATCTTGACCGCTGAGAGAGCGAGTCATATAATAAACTCGGTTATTGTCAGCATAGTTAATGCTCAGGCTCAAGTACCCACATATCAATAAAGAGCCTTGAGCCTGAGCATTAGCTATGCCATGCGGATGAGGCCTAACAAGGCCGAAACAGTTGTCCATGGCTGCTAATACTTGGGCTCAATCTTTGCTTTGATAGATTTAAGGGGTAATGCCCGCTACCTTGCGGCCTTAGTGCCTTTTGAGTGGCTTCAGTTTACTTGATCACATTAATTTGTGAAGTATCCTTGTCACTCCAGCCACATCCCACAAGCTTTACGTTTTCATTGCAACCAATCACAATGCTTGATTCCAGGCATTGTGATTGGTTGGTTCTTCTGCTACTGCTTCCGACTCCGACAATCTAGTTTTCACTGGAACACAAACGACGGAGTCATAAGCGGGAATCGGAAGAAAATGGAAACGTTCTGATTCTTCCGACTCCGATTCGGTCGAGCTTACTGTACTTTGCGAAACGAAATGGAACGAAACGAAATGGGAATCTGTAGTTTGCCCACAATATTTGCGACTTGTAAAGACGTCAACAAAGTGTCCACCAGTTGGCACGCAGAACAAAAGCGCTTTTTACTGGAACGCATTTAATAGAAAGGGTTTCTTCTTCCCTGCTTTGTCGATTCTAGGTATTCTGTCCGTTTACTGAGTTTTGAAGCTTTGCAATTTGCTGCCAAAGAACACATGCCAGCTAAATAAAAACGATATATATTTGCTAGATGACGTGGTTCATATTTTAAGCCGCCGATTGATGTAATCTTTACAAACACGTTGCCTGGCCTGGCATACATGCATACATGATTGCGGCGATTTAAAATCATGGAAAATCAGAAAATGGTTGACCGATATTCTAAACCTTTTTGTTACCGCGAGTTGCGTAACTTTTCTGCAGTTTTTTGTATAATTGCGCGCCCTTTCTTTTCTCTATTGTTTGTTACGTAACGTCCCCCTTAACCATGTTCGCTAACACCTAATTATGTATGTAAATCGTCTTTTTTGTCACATTTGTTCGTTTTGTAGCCAGTATTTTCTTACGTTATTCATTCGGACTTTCTGGTTGTTGTAAGTTGGACCGCAGTTAAATTGTGTTTCGCTGTTCGCCCTAACTTTGTCAGTTAGTGTTACGTATGTAAAGTCACCGATAAGGTACGTTTGTATTTCAGTCGCTTGTTTCTTGTATATTCTCTAGCAATTTCATGTTTCTGTCGTCGGTACTATCTTTTAATTTTTATTTATTATTTTTTATATTTTCTTTTACAAGGACCGTTCTGGGACGGGGTTGTTTGCCGTTCAGACGCGTGTAATGAAAGCATCATAAATAAAGTAGAGTGCTGAGATAGCTTGCAGCGACTACATTGGTTCTTATCGACGGGTCTTAGCAGAATTAATTTCCTTCCCTGCCGGATCAAGTTCTGTGATGGCCTTAGATGGCGGGTCAGGAAACGAGCGGGAACCTCGAGTAACGCGTTGTTGGTTGAAGACGTTGTAGCGCGGATTGAGCAACTAAAAGGATCGTTATTGGCTTACAGAGGTAATTTAACGAGACTGTATAATAAAATTGAGAGGCTGTTTCCATATTTCGATTCTCACATGGAAATTTTGGAGAGAAAGAGTACGTTGGACAGCCTGTTCGCAAGATATAGTGCGAAGGCTAAGGATCTTTTGCATTCGATTACAGATCCAGATAAGTACTTTCGGGCATTGCAAGATCATGCACCTGAGCGTGAGTTACAGCTGAAATACCTTTTTGACGAGGAGTTCGCTTTGTGGTCGAAGAGGTCCCGCGAAATTGCAACTCCGGACGCTGGATTGTTTCCCGCTCCATGTGAGGGAGCACGTGGTATTCCTCGCGACACTGTTTTGGAAGAAGATCAGCCACACCCTTACGTTCCACGCGAGACTCCTCTCGAGAGATCTGTACAGCATCCACGCGACGGCACTCGAGACCCATTTCCTCGGAGTCCACGTGGGAGTTCACGCGTGGTTTCGCGAGATGCAGATCTGCAGAGTTCACGCGAGAGTTCGCGCGATTTGCTACCGGGGAATCTTGTGGAAGCTAAAGACTTAGTAAAACTTCACAATCATCTCAAGTAAAACTCGCGATGGCTAGACTTCAAAGAAAGTTGAAGAGGAGCAGAGACTCTTGAGTCGTCAGCAACAGTTAGAACATGAAAACAAGCGTTTAGAAATGGAAAAGGAGCTGCTTGAAACCAGATTCGAGGCTGAACAGGCTCCGATCGAAGTGGATTTTAGCGTTACAGCCGGGAATTCCGAACACACGTTTGAGACTCTTAAACGCTTACCAGAGCAAACGTCTCTTGAAGCTATTGAAAACTATCTCCAGTCCTTTGAAAGTAGTCCATGTCCCCCGAGTCCATCGCTTGGAATTTTCTGTCGAGGGAACGTGACTTATCGGACATGAATCGAAAGCAACAGACCTGAGAACAGAAGCAAATTGAACCAGTCCTTGGAGCCTCGGACATTCAGCGCCTACCGAGTCAAAAGCAGACAGAAACGGTTCGGTTCTTAGCCTCTGGTTTCGAGAAACTTGAAATGCCTAAAATAGAAGTATTATCATTTGATGGTGATCCCAGGAAGTACCCTCGTTTTATAAAGAGCTTCGAAACCAATGTGGAACGCAGAGTTGTTGACGATGACGTAAGGCTCTCCTACTTGATTCAGTTTTGTACAGGCGTCGCAAAGAATGCAATTGAGAACAAGAGAAGTTTTTGATGGATAAGAGACTGTGTGTCAATTGTTTGAAGCCAAACCACTTCGTAAGGCGGTGCAGGTTTTTCAGAGCGTGCCTCTTTAGCGGTGGGAAGCGTCATCACTCACTGTTACATCCTCCAGGGGAGAGACGCACTAAAGAAACAACCCAACCTGTCAGCAGGGACGCAGCAGATGCCCCTGGTGTAAGCAGTACGGTTAATGTTGACAGAGATAGTGTCCAAGGCCAGTGTGCAGCTATTGGTTCCGGAACGCCTCGTGTGAACCTGCGCATAGTCCTTGTGAGAGTTACTGGCACGAATAGCGGTCCTGAGACGCTTACCTAGATGACGGCTCGGATATCACTCTCTGCTCCACCAGTTTGGCACAAAGCCTGGGTTTGTTTCTGGGAAGCCCCTGACGTTCTCTCTTACGACTGTGAACGAGGAAGACCGTCCAAGAAGTGGATTTGAAGTGGAACTAAATGTGAAGGCTCTCTCTTAGCTTAGTTTTCAGTTGTGCATATCTAGATTTAGATTGTTAAAAATTTTAACTTTTATCTTATTTTAGATTTTTAGCTGTATTCTATTTTGTAATTTTTTATTATCTCACAAGTGTAATTAGTAATTTAATTTTTAACTTAAGATAGAGGGCCACTGGTTTGTCAGTTTTTAACTGTTATGTGTTACCCTCTATAAATAAAGTTGTTACTTACTTACTTACTTACTTACTTACTTACTAAGTCAAACGATAGTATACATTTGGATAATTTGATAGTATAAATTTGGATAAATTGTGGACAGTCGAACATCTCCCGGTTTCCAGTGAGAACATAACATCTGATGAAGATGTACGTGGGTGGTCTCACTTTACGTGGCATTGAATTTCCAAAGCTTGATGGCAGGGTGGTGGATATCCTGATCGGTAACGATAACCCTGAGGCGCATTGGGTGTTCGAACAACGATGTGGTAAAAGGAAACAGCCCTTTGCCGCCCGAACGATTCTAGGATGGACGCTTATTGGTCCAATGGATCGTCGAAAGAGCTCAGAGGTGCACGTTAATTTTATAAGTGCTGGTCAAGAAATAATCTCAAGCCAGCTGAAGAAGCTGTATGACGCAGACTTCAAGGAATCCTTATCTAGTGCTAAACAAGCCATGTCAGTTGAAGACCAACGAGCTCTGGCCATGCTACAAGGTTCAGTTTGCATGAGAAATAGTCATTATCAATTACCTCTTCCTTGGCGCTTCAAGTCTCCTTCCCTACCAAACAATCGAGACGTTGGTGTAAGAAGAATGAAGTTCCTTGAGAAGCGTTTTCAGAAGGACGCATCCCTTTTAGAGAAATACACATCGACGATTGATGATTACATCTCGAAGGGCCACGTCAGGATAGTTCCCGATGACGAAGTTGATGCTTCCGACAAACCACTGTGGTACCTGCCTCATCACCCGGTCCTTCATCCCCAGAAACCGGGGAAAGTAAGAGTTGTCTTTGACAGTGCAGCACGATTTGGCGATACATCTTTGAATGATCAGCTCCTCCAATGACGCGATTTAACTAACAATCTCGCAGGTGTCCTACTCAGGTTCCGGCGAGAACCCGTGCCGTCCAAACGATTGACACAGTGATCCGTAACTTCTGTGTCGATGATTGCCTGAAATCGGTCGCCACTGTTTTTGAAGCTAAAGAGGCTAGTGCAGCAGTTGAAAGATTTGCTTTTCAAAGGAGGGTTTCAACTAACCAAGTGGATAAGCAACTGCCGAGAGGTCCTTGAATCCATACCGCCTTCGGAGCGTGCGCCGTCTGTGATGAGCCTGGATCTTGAAGACTTGCCCATTGATCGAGCCTTAGGTACCCAGTGGGATATTGAGAAGGACACGTTAAGCTTTCGAATGTCCGAGAAAGAGGTCCCAGATACGAGAAGAGGAATACTGTCCTTGGTGTCTGGCTTGTACGATCCGTTAGGCTTCGCAGATCCACTTGTATTACCAGCAAAGTTGCTTCTCCAAGAATAATGCAAGCAAGACTTCGGCTGGGACGACGAAATTCCCGTTGAAAAGCTAACGGGATGGCGCAGCTGGGTGAATATTCCGAAACTGAAGCATGTTAGCTGGCCGCACTGGCTGACGCGGATTTGGCGAGCTTCGTAACGTCCAGCTTCACCACTTCAGTGATGCATCGGAGAGAGGATATGGAGCAGCTTCGTATTTTCGGTTCGTAGATGATGCAGGCCGCGTTCACAGTGGACTACTCCTTGGAAAGTCACGAGGAGCACCCTTGAAGGCCATCACCATCCCTCGAATGGAGCTGACCGCTGCCACAGTTGCTGTGAAGTTCCTCAAGTTTCTTGAAGACGAACTCGATCTGCCAGTCCACAAAGCAGTGTTTTGGACAGACTCGATGATAGTGCTCCAGTACATACGAAACGAAGCCAGAAGGTTTCAAACCTTCGTAGCTAACAGGTTGTCAATCATTGACGATGCTTCCTTACCGTCTCAATGGCATTATGTGGACTCACAATCAAATCCAGTGGACTACGCCTCTCGTGGATTGTCAATTCTTGAAGAAGAGAAGTTTCAGTGTTGGCTTGACGGTCCAGCCTTCCTCTGCACAGATGAGAATGAATAGCCAAAACTCCCAGTTCAGATACCTGATTGTTGTGAAGAGGACCAAGAATTGAAAAGGAGAAAGCCACAAACCCACCTGGTACTGAGGGAAGATATTCTAGAGCAATTACTTCGGGGACAATCCTCTTTCTACAAGCTTCAAGTGTCCATTGGTTGGTTGCTTCGTTTCAGAGAATACCTCAGGTCGCGTGTCCAAGGTGCCATCGCCCAAAGGCAACTTGACGGTTGGAGAATTTTCCGAAGCAACGAGAACAATATTCCAAGTTGTTCAAGCGCGTACTTTCCCGAAAGAGCTGGAAATCCTGTCTAAGAAGCAGTTAACGACTTCACCGGATTCGAGTCGCTCACGATCTTCCAGGAGAGAGTTGGCATGTGTTGGCTACCTTAGTCCGTTACGAAGACTTAGCCCATTCATCCACAATGGGGTTATATGCATCGGAGGACGTCTTGAGAGAGCTCCTATTAGTTTTGTTGCGAAGCACCCAATGATCCTGCCTGGCAAGAGTTGCGTCACCAAATTGATCATCAAAGAGTATCACGAAGCAGAAGGCCATGTGGAAGCAATCCAGGTCTTAACCAGTATTAGACGCAAGTTTTGTATCCTACAAGGACACGCAGCTGTTCGGCGTGTTGTTGGTAAATGTTTTAAACGTCGTAGATGGAATGCTAGTCCATGCCAACAAGCGATGGCACCTCTTCCCATTTCCAGAGTAACTCCACAGTCGCCTCCGTTTTCTACCGTGGGAGCGGATTACTTTGGTCCAATATTCGTCAAGATGAAACGAAGTCGTGTGAAGAGATACGGGTGCCTGTTCACGTGTTTGGCTGTCCGAGCTGTGCATATCGAGATTGCGCACGACCTAACCAGTGATTCCTTTATTCAAGCCTTCTCCAGGTTTGTCAGTAGACGTGGTCCACCAGTGGAAGTCTTCAGTGACAATGGAACCAACTTTATAAATGCAGAAATGGAAATAAGAACAGCTCAGGAGAAATGGAATACCGACCAAATCGACAATTGTCTAAGGAAGCGAGGAGTGTCATGGCATTTCAAGCCAACGTTCGCAAGTCATGCTGGTGGAATCTTGGAAAGAATTATTCGCTCTATACGCTAGATTCTTCGCTCACTTCTTAGTGAACAGTTGGTCGATGATGAGGCACTCCTTACCTTCATGGCAGAGGTTGAGAAAATCCTTAACGACCGTCCTCTTACGGCGCCGTCAAGTGACCCGAAGAACCCTGGCTCCTTGACTCCAAGTAAATTACTACTACTTCGTCCAAATGTATGTGAGTCCCCAAGTGGATCTGGCAGTGTCGTATCGTATGCTTCTACATGTTGGAAGCAGGCCGATTATTTGGCAGACGTAATTTAGAAACGTTGGTTACGTGAATACTTGCCAACTCTACAGCTAAAGCAGAAATGGATTCGTCCTAGCCCTAACTTGGCTGTTGGTGACTTAGTTCTTGTCGACGATGAAGCTTCTCCTCGCGGACGCTGGCCAAAGGGGATTGTGCAAAAAGTGTTTCCCGACAAGCATGGAATTGTGAGACAGGTCTTGGTTAGGACAGCTACCTCGGTTAAGTTCTACGACGTGACGTACGCAAACTTTGTCTCTTGGAAGGAACTTAGGACGAAACATTGACTAAACTCAGATGAGCTTAAATGAACTTAAACAGTACTTAATTAAGTTTACTTAGTTTTGGAAAGGCTTTATCATGTGCGCCTTTCGGGGGCTGGTGTGTTACCGCGTGTTGCGTAACTATTTTGCAGTTTTTACTTGGGCTTCGTAGAGCGCCCGAGGTTAAAAATACCGCCCGTTCTTCTTTATATTCTTCTTTGTCGAGTTTCATCCACAAAGCTCAGTTCCGGCGTTTCTGCGCAAGCGCTAACTAAAAATAACAACTCACAACAGCAGGAATGATGCCTGTTGTCACGTATCGGAAAACGTCGATTCACCTTGTGTGTTTGAAGTGTGAACAACTAATATGTTAAGAGAAGTGTCTATACGAATGTTTGCAAGTTCAACTGGGAGAAGAAAGTTTTTAAAATGACCAAACTTAACTCCAGATGGACTACCGTGTTTCCCTGTGTCCGCTTCACTGAGATTTACATTTTGTTGAATAACTCGAGTAAGGGATATCAGACACCCCTGAGACTTTGACAGGTAGTTTATTTACTATTTTTCCACAATATCTCAATTTCTGAACATTAGCTTTTGAATGATAAGCGATTAGTTTTTACTTGTGTGACTTGAAACTGACCGCAGAAACGTTCCTTTCTTATGTTTCAAATTACCCTGGATTGACGTATTTGTAAACAGTTTCACTCTGCTGATTATTTTTCTCCTCACATTTCACCGATACTCCATTAACGTTCATGCGAAAAAACCCTACATCGTTCGATAAGCGTTTCCTTTCTCAAACAATAATCCATCGAAGTAAAAACAAGTGTGCTTATTTTTTTTGGAATCAATACACTATTTTTATCACATTACATAACGATTAACCTCTGTGGCCTAGAGGTCATTGTTCCTGGCTCTGACGCACTAACCCGGGTTCGACATCTATAAGTAGCATATATCGTGGGCTTTTTTTTTTTCGTTTATCTTTTTCTTCTTCTTTTAGAAACATTTTTTTACAAGTGTTATAATTATTGTTCTACACACATGTAAGGTGAGGGTTCTGACACAGCTCGCACTCGCAACAACCACACCCCATCCACCTTCGTCGCTTCGCTCCTTGGTGGATGGGGTGTGGTTGTTGCACCTGCTCGCAGTGATCAGAACCCTCACCTTACATATGTGTGTTCCTGTGAGGGTTCTGTTTTGTTTCAGCGCGCCCAAAACAAACTTTTTTCCTTTATATATCCGGGTTCCAAGCTTCCCTGATACCTTGTGTGCCATCCATCACCCCTATTAGAGAGAAGGGTGTACAGGGTACAAACAAGAATAGCCGCAGCACGCATTGGGGAAGAAGTCCTCAACGAGTTTTACGGCCAAGCCGCCCCCGAAGGGCTCTGGGACGAGTTTCGTGTTTCAACCACGGATTTCCAATACTGGCTTCATGTTTGGAGAATGGATGTCGATCCAGATGCTCAAGCGGCGAGAAACCCTTTGGCCTTCTCAGTTGAAACTTTCGAAGACAAAGCCCTTCAAGTCTTGCAAAGTGAGATGCGGGCTCTTAGTAACATCAAGGTTTCTTTTGGGATGGAGATTCACTTTAACCGCGAAATCAGAAACGAAGAAGGGCAAATGGAATTAGAAACCCAAAAACATTATTTCAAAGGAGACACTCATGTCTTCAGGGAAGCAAACCTTGCCTAGGACTTTGGGCAAAGATATGACCAATTTCTCGACCAGATAAACGGGGAAATGGACAACTGGTCGGAGCGAGGATCTGGATGTGCAATTGACAAAATCTCGATCGCCTATGTCAACGTCGCCAGGTACCAACCATTCAGAAGCGGCACTTTCATTCCGACTACGAAGAAGCTGGCGGCAAAAAAGGCAATCATCAATGTGCAAAACAGAGACAACGAATGTTTGAAGTGGACATTGAGAGCAGCTCTCTGTCCTGCACAAAGAAACCCGCAAAGACAAAGTAACTACCAAATAGAAGACGGCATTAATTGGAATGGGATTGTCTTTCCTACACCACTGAAACAACTTGACAAACTCGAAAAACAAAACCCCAAACTTGCATTGAATGTGTTTGGGTGGGAAAACGACGTTGTGACTTCTCTCTAGCCTCCTTCGCAGACGTCTTTGGGCTCGTCACGCGTTCCTTGCCCACGAACGTCTGCTGAACTGAACTGCCACTTCCGTTCGTCGGCGGTTAACCTTTGTTTTGAAGAAACCAATAAAGAGCTGCGTAAGAATGGAAATCGACACCCGATTCACGTGCATCGTCTGTGAAAGTAATCCAGGGGTCGAAGTCCTACTTTCCATAGATTGGAAAACGAACTATGATTGGCTAACCGCCGCGAACGTAAGTGGTAGTTCAGTTCAGGAGACGTTCGTGGGCAAGGAACGCCTGACGAGCCCAAAGACGTCTGCGAAGGAGGCTAACTTCTCTCAGGATTAGTACAAAAGACAAAGCCGTGCAAAGAATTAACTTAATGCTTCTTTACGATGGCGAAAAATCTCAATATTGCTTTGTGAAGAGGTTGTCAGCTTTGCTTCATGATCAGACCAAACACTCCAACAAAAAACACTTCTGCACGATGTGTCTGATTGGTTTCACAACAGAGAAGATTCTTGCCAATCACCAGAAATATTGCAATGGCGTGTACGGAACCCCAACAAGAATTGAAATGCCCGAAAAAGGCAAAAACACACTGAAGTTTCAAAACTTCAAACAAATGAAAGCTCCATTTGTGATTTACGCCGACTTCGAAGCCTTGATTGAAAAAATTCCCGAAGCCCAACGCGAAAGAACAGCCTGCACGGAAAAAACAGACAAACACACAGCATGTGGTTTTGCTCTGACCTTTGTCAACAAGCGCAGAGCCACTCCTTCGCAAAAACGTCTTAGACGCAGTCAGGGATCATTGCCATATCACAGGGCGCTTCCGTGGCGCGGCCCACGACGAGTGCAACAAGAAGCTGCGAATCAACCCGAAGACCATCCCCATTCCTGTCGTGTTTCACAACCTGAAAGGATACGATGCACATCATCTGATGCAGGCAATGTCAAAGGTAAGAGGAGCCGGGGAGCTGAGCTGCATTGCCAAAAACATGGAAAAATACATCTCATTCTCTGGGAAACCTGCGGTTCATTGACAGCAATGCATTTCTGTTGGCAAGTCTTGATGTATTGGTCAAATCAACTCCGAAAGAGGCTTTGAAAATAACAAAGAAACTCTGCTCCGAAGCAGGAGAACTCGATCTGTTGTGCAAAAAGGGAATCTATTCTTATGAGTACATGGACTCGTGGGACAAGTTTTCCGAAACAAGCCTTCCAGCCAAAGAACTTTTCTTCAGCAGGCTGGCCGCGAACACATCTCAGACGAAGACTTCGCACACGCAAACAAAGTCTGGGAAACGTTCGGTTGTAAAACCCTCGGGGACTACCACGACCTTTATGTGAAAACCGATGTTGCGCTTTTGGCTGACGTTTTCGAAAACTTCAGGGATATTTGCCAGAAGCAGTATGGCTTGGACCCCGCCCACTATTACACTTCGCCCGGTTTGTCGTGGGATGCTCTCTTGAAAAAGACAGGGTTCGATTTGGAGCTTTTCACTGACATCGATATGCACCTCTTTGTGGAACGGGGGATGCGCGGGGGCATCTCAATGGTCAGCAAAAGGCACGCCAAAGCCAACAATCCTTTGGTTCCAGGTTTTGATGAAAGCAAACTACCCACATTCATCATGGATCTTGACGCCAACAACCTGTACGGCTGGGCCATGAGTGGGACGCTTCCCGTGGGGAAATTCAAGTGGAGCGGTTGGCTTCCGTCAGAGGACGAAATCCTTGAATCTTTGAAGTCGACCTTGACTACCCCCAAGAGCTTCACAAAGAGCACAACAGTTATCCCCTTGCACCCAAGAAAAAGGTCGTGAAAAAAGAATGGTTGTCCCCCTATCAGAAGAAGCTGATTAACGACCTCCATCTTAACCCGCCAGACTGTAAAAAACTCTTGCTGACACTGCAGGACAAAAACAACTATGTCGTACACTACCGCAACCTGCAGTTTTTTTCTGGAGCAGGGCATGAGGCTGAAGAAAGTCCACAGAGTGTTGGAGTACGAACAAAAACTTTGGATGGAGCCTTATATCAGAATGAACACAGAGTTCAGAAAGAAGGCCAAAAGCACCTTCGAGAAAGACTTCTACAAGCTGATGAACAACTCTGGCTTCAGGAAAACCATGGAAAACCTGCGTAACCGCACAGATGTGAAACTTGTGCGCGGCCACGAGACGACCAAGCTCAGAAAACCCATTGCCAACCCCTTATACTCAAGGCATGAGTTCTTTGCAAACGACCTTATCGGTATCAGCATGCGCAAAAGCAAGCTGTGCCTCAACAAACCCGTTTACACAGGCATGACGATCCTGGAAAACAGTGAGTTGTT
This sequence comes from Pachyseris speciosa, assembly GCA_016490735.1. Taxonomy (NCBI): domain Eukaryota; kingdom Metazoa; phylum Cnidaria; class Anthozoa; order Scleractinia; family Pachyseridae; genus Pachyseris; species Pachyseris speciosa. The sequence goes on from JAEMWC010000040.1 coordinate 1,511,290, forward strand.
GATGTACGACTTCTTCTACAACGTCCTGAAGAGAAACTATGGGGACAGGTGTGAGCTACTGTACACAAACACGGACAGCTTTCTATTCGAAATCGAAACAGAAGACATTTACAAAGACATGGGCGCAGGTGGCTGCCTCGGAGAAAATTATTTTGACACCAGTGACTACCCAAAAGACCATCCGCAAAAGACCATCATTGGGGAAAATGAAAGACGAATGTACCGGAACCCCAATCGCCGAGTGTGTATGCCTGCGGCCAAAGATGTACTCGATCTTCAGAGCCGACGAAAAAAATATGAAAAGAGCCAAAGGTGTGAAAAAGAACGTGGTGAAAAAGCACAGCCTGCACGAGCAGTACAAAGAAACACTTTTCGGCAAGAAACAGTTGACACACAAAATACAAATTCTCCGGAGCGGTGGCCATCAAATCTTAAGCACGAGTGTGAACAAGACTTCGCTATCCGCGTTTGATTCGAAGAGATGGATATCAGAGGACGGGGTCAGCACAAATGCCTTTGGGTACAACCCCCGCCGACTGATGCAGAAATGGACGGTATCATGGAGCTGTTAGATGAGGTCTTTGGGGGGGGGGGTAGCTCCGTGTTTGGGGGGACAACCAACAACTCTTCGCGCACGAAACTGCGTTTGGGTCCGTCCTGCAAATAGTACAAAACAGGCGTGTCCGGTTTCACGGCAGTTCTTTCAATCTTGAAGACTTTCAAAGACCAAACAGGATCTGTGGCTTTTTTTTGCCGCCCTCCAACTCACCAGGCTGGTAAAGATAGCGAACATTGACAAGAGAGGGGAGCTGTTTTTCGCGCTTTCCCACAGGTCTTTGATATGTTGTTGAAGGCTTGGAAACAACCGCCTTTTCTTTGATAGCAACCGCTGGCTTCTTTCCAATCAGGCTTGTTTCCCGTTGTTCAAGGCTGCAACAACTTCTGGAAGCCGTTTTACCCATGCGACAGACCGCTGACCCTCCGGAAGCCACATTTCAACGGTGTACTGGTGGCCAAACAGGCGCTCAGCCAGGGTACGGTTGAAACGCTCGACAATGGCTTGGGATGCCCGCGCCGGATATACGTTTTGTGGTTTACCATCTCTTTCGTTACAGCACCCATGAATTCACGCCCGGGGTCAACCTGCAGCATTTGAGGCCATTTCAGAGGCGAGCGTCTGTAAATTTTGCGAAACGCCCTGGCGACCTCATCAGAGTTTTTCGATGTTAAAGGTTCTGCCTCTTTGTATAGGCTGGCCACGTCGGCAACTGTCAGAGCGTATTTGAACGTTTTGCGCCTTCCCTGCTTTGAGGCAGGAGGGCCTTAGTCGTGTGGCATGAAGAGCAGGTCAGCTTGGTGCACCTTGTTTTGTGTGAAAACATCGAACTTCGGTCGAGGAATGCGCCGCGGCGCGGGAAGAAAGATCTGCCAAAGCGCCTGCCTGATTAGCCACTTTTTTGCTGCCTCTTCAGGTACCTTTGCGGCTTCAGAAAGTTTTTTGATCGCGGCCAAGCCTTTACAATAACCTTTCGGGCTGTAGTAAATTTTTGAAAGGCGCTTCTGCAAGGCACGAGTTTTCTGCTCTGAGGCAGGTGTTTCCTGCTTTGAGGCAGGTTTTTTTTCCATTGAACCTATAAAACAGTGGGAAGGATGGCGAACGCAAAGGTGTGCTGTGGGGAAAAATGGTTGAGGACCATGAGAATTTCGAACTGGTTTGTCAAAGTTGTCAAAGGGTTGAGGACCTCGCCACCCCACCCAAAACCAGGGAGGAGGTGGGGTGGGCAGCCAACCCTGTTTCACGAACCCACCTTCGCAAAATTCTCGAGAAACACAGAATATTCGACGCCGTCAACACCATTTCGAGTGGCGGGCGAGAACTCTACGACCCGTCTCGGTGGAAGTTTTTGGAAAGCCTCATCCGCGATTTCAGGGAGTTTCTCCACCCCAAGTCGGTTAATTTTGTTTGCTTTCTGCACGATTACTTTCAAGCGGTCCCAGAAGGAGTTTGGCCACGCAAAAAAAGAAATTCTCGCGCTCCTCTTTCCTATCGTCGAAAAAATACACCCAGCAACACGTTGCCGGGCAAAAGAAAGGTTCGATGCATGGTGGTGGGACTTGAATCAAACAACGTAATTGTGGCCTTTGGCCGCGGTGCGGTCTTCACACCACGTTCACTCCGCGACGAAACGTTTGGCGTATTTCCCCAGGATTTTTTCGGGAATCTCCATGCAGTGGAATCCAATCAGTTTCAGCCTGTCAAGAAACGCCTTTTGGTCGAAACCCTCACCCCTGAGGTGGAAGCGGATCGCGTCCAGAATTTTTTTGTACACAACCCGGGCGAAGTTGGCCCTGTCAGCTTTTTTGTCGTATTTTTTGAAGCTTGCCACACCTTTGACCACAAGGCCGAAAGCAGTTAAAGTGGCAAACACAATCGGGTTCAAGGTAATGCCCCCCGCGACTGCAGAAGATATGATGGCCTTGCCCGCCACGACATTGCAAAACAGGTTTTTCCTTTTAAAGACGCGAAAGAGCTTGTCGTAGCCCCAATGTTTCCCTGTGGTAAAAGGCGTAAAGCTTCTTCAACATCTCGACAGTGTCCAGGTCAAGGGATGGGTCGATGTGATTGAAGTCGAACACACAGAGCTTGGGTTCGGTGGGAGGCATATAACAAAGAAAAATTTATTCTGTCGAAAGAATGAATCTGGCTTGTGCCTTCATATGACTCCAGATGCCTTTCATGCGGCATGAAATTGAGGCAGTATTTTGGGTAACTACACGCCCAGGGGCAATGAAAAGCGTTGTTTGATACCCGCCTCCTTCATAGCGGTGGGTGGAAATGGTGTGGTTTTGGTCATCTTTCAAGAAAAACTCAAGATACACAGGGCCGTTCATTTCTCAAGACAACAGGACCCTCAAGTGAATAGTGTTGAATAGGTGCAGTGGTACGCTTGGCGCCGGCAGACGGAGAAAGATCCACTGATGTTCGCTATCAACTCCCTCAGCAACATCACTGTCCATTTGATAAACCATACCTGGCCAGTACAGAGGTTTTGAGAGGTAAGGTAAGGGTTCTGATCACTGCGAGCAGGAGCAACACTGAACCACACCTCATCCACCAAGGAGCGAATTGACGAAGGTGGATGGGGTGTGGTTGTTGCGAGTGCGAGCTGTGTCAGAACCCTCACCTTACATGTGTGTGTTCTCAATGGTTGAGCTGTAAAGCAATGTTGTAATTTTAGAGGCATATATGTTGAGAGGGGTGTAAAGAAATAGACTCCAACATAAGCTAAGCGCAATGCGTCCGATGTAAGAAAGACAGACTTCTCTCTATTCTTTTGTTTAGCGCTAAATTAGGGATACAAAACTGTTTTTTGCAAGCCCGAGTTTAGAATAATTGTAGCCTCTTGTTTGTATAATTGGGCGCCCTTTCGTTTCTCTATTGTTTGTTACGTAACGTCCCCCATAGCCATGTTCGCTAACACCTAATTATGTACGTAAATCGTCTTTTTTGTCACATCTGTTCGTTTTGTAGCCAGTATTTTCTTACGTTATTCATTCGGACTTTCTGGTTGTTGTAAGTTGGACCGCAGTTAAATTGTGTTTCGCTGTTCGCCGTATCTTTGTCAGTTTGTGTTACGTATGTAAAGTCACCGATAAGGTACGTTTGTATTTCAGTCGCTTGTTTCTTGTATATTCTCTAGCAATTTTATGTTTCTGTCGTCGGTACTATCTTTAATTTTTATTTATTATTTTTTATATTTTCTTTTACAAGGACCGTTCTGGGACGGGGTTGTTTGCCGTTCAGACGCGTGTAATGAAAGCATCATAAATAAAGTAGAGTGCTGAGATAGCTTGCAGCGACTCGAAAGACGCTAAAGAGAGCTCGATGTTTTGTTTTTGTTCTCTCTAGCTTTTGCTCGGCACAAATACAACCGTTGACATATATAAAGCCTGATAAATGAAAGGTCATGAAAGACGTCATGAAAGATCATGAAACAATGATTCAATCCAAAAGTTTTTTATTTATGTTTATACACTGATATCTCTGGTTCTACATGGCGCACAGAGACGATTGAAATGGGAGATTACTGTCTTAAACGGTGAATTTCGTTACAACTGTGCTTATTATGCGCCGTTTATTAATGAGTAATTTCTTCACAAGCATTTAATAATAATAATAATAATAATAAATTTTTTAAGGGGAATAATAATAATAAACTTTATTCATAGATTTAAAAAAAATAAAACAAATAGACTATTTACAGGTTCAAGAATATGAATATTAAAACATTATACCCTATGTACGTTCTCCTTGTGTACGAAAGAGAATTGTCGACAAATGACTATCCAAAAACACTACTAATAACAATTATAAAAAGCATCAAAAAGTTAATAAAATAATAATAATAATAATAATAATAATAATAATAATAATAATAATAATAATAATGTCGGGCTTCAAGCCCACACAACGCAGAAGACCGTGCTGTTGGGCTCAGCCCGGATCCTGAGACACGTTTGGATTGCTGAGGCTGCTTGTTGCAGCTTGCGCCAGAACCTCCAGTATGACATTGCTGTGATTTGGGACACATAATAATAATAATAACTTTATTTACCCACGGGATCCTTATCACTAAAAAGTGGTCTTCTAAAGAGCCGTGCGCATTAAACCTAGTACTTAAAAGCTGAGACTTAAACAGACATTGTTGAAAAATCCTATGTCTACACTATGCTGGATGGCATTTTATGCCGTTGTGAAAAATACTCCGGCCTGGTGTGAACGGAAGTGGCCCAAAACCGCCGCCATCTTTCCACTAGAATCCAATCCTCGCTCCTCGTTGTTGATTTCCGTTTCGGTTCGATTCTTTGTTCACACTATACTCCAGAAAGTCTCACGAAAACCTATCCGATATGTGACGATTCACTTTCAAGACCGCAGCGGCCCAGCATCGCTCCGACGCAAAAACCGTGCCGAAATCATCGCTTTGAATGTGATGCGCCGTTTATCGACGAGTTAGGTTTTTGAAAGCAAAGTTCAAAAAGTATTCCTCTTTTCACTGTGCGCCGGCAAGCGTGAATTTGTGCTGTCACAACAAAACGTGATATCATATCCCTCTGGTTCAGCTTTTAGTCTTAAAAACTGAATTTCGTTATTTTCATTTCGCAAACTACAGATTCCCATTTCGTTTCGTTCCATTTCGTTTCGCAAAGTACAGTAAGCCGGTTGAACTTACGACTCCTCTTACGACTCCGATTTTCGATTTTCACTGGGTCATAAGCGCTCTTATGGCTCTGACTCCGTCGCCAACGAAAACCAGCCTTTGTCCTTGTACGGAAAGAAAGATTAAGATTTGATGCGGCGAGTGGTCTGAAAAATTATCTTCAGCCGGTTGACGCTGGAGTAAAAATTATGGACATAGGATTTCAGGCGTTTAGAGTTTTGGTTGGCTCTGCTGCAATGATTTTTATATTGGCAAGACAAAAAGAAGAAACCAATTTAAACGCCTTCTCTATCTTAATTTGTAAACAAACGGCATTCATGGAAAACAGGTTTAACAAATAACATATTATATGAGAATGAATATGTGAAAATCATATATTTGAACTGCGGATTAATGATTAATTATGTGACTGATCATCGCAGTTATGAACACTACTTAAGCAGTGGTGAAAAAATTCAGGCTTGTACGGGACTCGAACCCACGACCTCTACGATACCGGTGCAGCGCTCTTCCGACTGAGCTAACAAGCCATATGGGAGCTGGTCGTACTGTTGGTTCGTAATATACCCGTGAGTGGTGAATATATGAAAATCATATATTTGAACTGCGGATTAATGACTAATTATGTGACTGATCATCGCAGTTATGAACACTACTTAAGCAGTAGTGAAAATAAAGCCTGAAAAAAAATGCAGGCTTGTACGGGACTCGAACAAGCCTCGAACAAGCCTGAATTTTTTCGCATATATTCACCACTCACGGGTATATTACGAACCAACAAAACGACCAGCTACCAGATGGCTTGTTAGTTCAGGCGGTAGAGCGCTGCACCGGTATCGCAGAGGTCGTGGGTTCGAGTTCCGTACAAGCCTGAATTTTTTTCAGACTTTATTTTCACTAGTGCTTAAGTAGTGTTCATAACTGCGATGATCAGTAACATAATTAAATAGCATATTGTTGTAAGGCATAATTTTTAATTATAGCATAATGTTGTACATACAGTAGTTTTAGGATACCTGATTAATTTTTTACCGTGTATAAGTAATGATTAAAGATTAAAGATTAAAGACTCCATGACAGAAAAAACTGAACATTTCAAGGCCCTCGCTAAAAAAATGACCACACATCAGCCATTTTCTCAGCTATTAAGATGTATTCTTTTATAAATTTACCGTTAAGATAGATTTTCTTAATCTCGGTTCCAGACCCCTATATTCAAAGTATATATATAGTTTTCAGAAGTTGTAACGGTCACTTTTGAAAGTGTATGTTGCCTAGCATACAAAACGTCCAGTCTATGTAAAATGCGTTGGCTTACCATGTTTATCTCCGCTTTTATTTCTAATGAAGCTACTATGGCCTAATAACAAGAGTTTAAATGTGTTTAAATGGTCATAATTCGATCCCTATTTGAAGAAGCTGCGTTAATAAAATGACGGCAAAAAAACAGTTAAGTGATGCACATTTTTATTTATGCGTCCGACTACAATGAGATTCGAAAGTACATTCCACTTGCAGCCATGCAATATGATCTTTGATCTCATTCATCCTGAGCTCGAGAATAAACTGAAACTGAAACTGAACTAGGCTCGATTTCCGCCGCTCACTCGGGTCCGGTGAGCGCGGGCTCACTTACCGAAACAGCGGCTGGTAATCGAGTCCCCAACTGAAACTCACGGTCCCAGCGTCTTCGAGTTGAGCACTCGACCATTCCTTTTGGTCTCAAAGATGAAATTACATTTAAAACACGAACTAAAAAGGGAGGTTTCAGATTAGACATTTCGTAGATTCACATGCAAGTAAGTATATATAATCTTATTAGGTATAAAAAAAACTACAAACAATAATCGCCCTAAATGTTTTCCTGCTTACATGTTATTAACTAATTAATCACTATAAATGATTTTTATATTTTTTATCTTACAACTTTTTAACAATTTTCACGAGTTGAGGGAACCCGAAAACCAATAACCCACAAGGTTCCTTTCGGGCTCCGTGGTCGAACCTGACAATCAGTTCTCGGTTTTATAACTTCGGCCATTGGCCCAAGATAGTTGCATGACGAAACCTAGCCCTAAACTTTCGCAAAGTCGTTCGCATGTCGTTTCTCGTAATTCACTCGCGCTCCCCGCAAATCTCCCACGAGAACTCTCGATCGCGTCCCGCGTGTATTTTCCCGAAGTATAAAGTTTCCCGGAATATAAAGTGTTGTTGGTCTTGTTAAAACTGAATTAAAAGTCAACCTAATAAAGTTCAACATAGGGACTTAATAATTGTGAATAGTTCAACCAAAAACTATATGGAACTGGAGCGAAATTCCTAAGGCGCGACGAATAGGCCTTGTAGTAGTCCATTAAAGTTGATATCGCGTTGAATATTTTCGTTGCTAATGTGTTGCTAACGATACTCCCAATCACTCACTAGAGAAAGATGGATCCAAAACACGTGACTAGCTGTAACTGCATTTTGCCTACAAGTCGTTGCAATGATTTCACAATCCCCTTTTCAACTCGCTAAAATTTGTTTACATTAATTCTCCGACTTAGCTTCTTGTCAATCTAATGCCTGTAGGAGAAGATCGGTTTGAACGATTGACTGGGGAAATTCCTGTTAAACTTTATGATACCGGTAGAGTAAACTGACACGCCTCCCTAACTGATTTCTGTTTCCTTCTGACTGCAATAGTTCAACTCCACGATTTATGCGTTCAGTTGCTCAGTAAAAGTAATTAAGTATTCAGGGTAGACATGATAATCATTAAAAACCACGAAAATTGTTGGATCATCCATATTGTTGACAACCGAATCAAACAGCAATTCTGGTTTACTTGGATCTCTAGCAGGGGGAGTCTTCATTCCTTGCTTGCCTTTAGTGTACTTGCCAACGAGCACTCTCGCAAGGTACATACAGCGTTCACCGCGAGGGCCTTCTTGTGAAAAGCTTTTTGAACGACAAGCATCTTTGGCAAAGTAAACTCCGTCACCAAACGCCGCACCTATGAGAGGGGAAGGTGAAGGATCTGGTAAGTAACAGGTTCTGGGTAACTCAGTGTTGCTTGCTACCAAACTCCAGCTATAGTTCACTTTAAACTATAAGTTCCTTGGTGTTGTCAATATCCGTTCCCGTCTCCAGCTTACGAATACGGACTTTTACAAGCGTACAATTTTTGCAGATCTCACTTGAAGGTCATGTTTCGACCGCCACGATTTGTTCATGATCATAAAATGGTGATGGAATGAGTCCACATAATAAATGATAACTTTCCAAAGCATAAGATTCAAACCAGAAAAGAATTGGTTAATTCCTTCGCCATTTTAACAGACCGGAAACCTTACGTCGGGCGTAACATTAAAAGATGGCTGAATAATTCGTCCTCTCCGGCGAGGAGACAAAGCTCATTAGTTGGCAGCCTCATAAGAGAGGCAATAGTGAAAAAAGTCTATGTTGATGCTGTCTACGTCGATCTGTTCTGCATGTGTCTCGCAACACGTTTGACTGCGTGACTGCTGTGATAAATGACCATACTTACCATTCTGACCACACAAGCTCCTGTTAAATCCTTGTACGTTGATGGCCTTCACACTGTTGTACTTGGTTCCATGAAATAGATGCCGCTCGTTCTCTTGAGTCCCGTTTTTCTCGTCAACGGTTTGCTTTCTCAGCATGTACGAAAAATACATCGACGGATTCTGAATTCTTTCGATATTGTTGATTGTCACTTTCCCAGACCATGACTGAAGAAACTTCTCTTGCACTTTTTTAAATTCTGGGGATTCCTGAGCGAGGCTGGCAAGGTAAAGGATCTCTTCCTTCCCACGTTCGTCCCGAGGTTGGGCGTCCCAGTCAACAGGAAGAGGCAAAACTAGTTCAAAAGTATGCGCACTCTCAGTGGCTCAAATGTGGAATATGTAAACAAGCTTATTATGAAGGGATTACGTGAGAGTCTATTTGTAATGTTATTGGTCGCATAATATTTACACACAGGTTGAAAAATCAGAATATTGCTTCAATTTGATTATGTTGAGAGAAATGCCAACACCTTCAAATTGATAATCACCTCTCTCTTTCGGGTAGTCAAGAAATTGACTAAAAATTCTCACTATGAAGAATATGAGGAATAGACGCTAACTCTCTCCACGATTTGCTATAGGAAGAAACTGATCTGCAAGTACTGAAAAGATGCAGATTACAGCCACCACAATTATATTTACGGCATGAGAGCAATATGCTAATGATTACTAACCCTCATAAAATCCTATTGTTCTCTCTCTGCATTATATCAACGATTTCAGCCTGAGAAGGTACGTATTCCAGTCCAAGTTTCTGAGGAAAATGGAGGCGGCCCTTTTCGTTAGCAGGGAAATTATCGGGGATAATCCTAAACGAGCTAAAACACTCGATATTGCCGTGGGCTGGCTGCACCGCAATATTTTTAATATTGCAGCTTGCTTGCGGAAGACCACTTTGGTATTAACTTGTAACTTTTTTCGTACAGTATTTTTTTTTTAGTGAAAATTCTTGAATGCCATCATATACTGTACATCTGAACTTGGAAAGGTTTGTAAAATAAATGAATTGACCACAAGTAGTGCCATTCAGGGAGACGTATAAATGAAATCATGTTTAAATTTCAATTAGTGTACACCTTACAAAGCGTCTTACTTATATGAAATAACAATCTTAGTACTATTAGTGCTCATTAGTACTAATTTCAACTGACTGATTATAATCTTCCTTCTGCTTTTGCTCGTAGACTTTTTCCTTTAACCCCATAGACCGATATCACATTTCTGATGAACAATAGATTTTGCCCGTCCAGACTCGTCATCAGGATGAGTTCTAGCTTCCATTGGATTAAGATCCTTTGTGTTTGCTCGTTTTGTGGACGAGGCTGGACTATTGTTCACAACAAGCGTGATATTAGTCTATTTCAGTTTCAGGCTCTTTGTTCACTGTATTTTTGCTCAGCATCATTGCTTAACAGATTTTTCTCTTTTTCTGTGGTACCCATTTCAACTTTCTTAGGAATCGTTCCCTGTAAGATTTCACTTGCTTTATACCCCTAACTCCATCACATGATCGGTGACCAGTGGTTTCTACAATAACTTGTTCTGGCACATCACCTTCGTACAATCGTGTGGCACAACTTCGCCTAAGTGAATGATTTGTGAAATGCCCCTCAAATCATGCTTTTCGCATGATATTCTTTACTACGTTCCCTAAAGTTTCTCTTCCCATTGCTTTATTATAATACCACACGTCCCCTTTTGGCTTTTGGCAAACAAAATGCATTGTCATTGATTTGTTTTGGCACGTGAGACAAGTATTCCTTATACAGCTCAACTGGGCAACGCTCTACATTGGTTAAATTCTTATATGCCCGAACTACTTTTCTTTAGATACGCAAATGGAACAATCCACCATTATTAGTTTTACTAATATCGTCCATATACTGCAAGAATTCACGACCCTATTCGTCCTGTTGTAAACTGAGACAACTGTGAGTTTTTAAACCTCAAATTCCTGTGTTCGTGCCCAGATCTCGGAGCAAACTGAATGCCAAAAACCCAGACCAAAGTATAACAAAGTAGCTCCCCGTTCTCGCTGCCTAAAAATCCGTTTCCCTACAGATAGTTTTCTTGTTCTTCCGTAATAAAATTGACCTCGTTGACAACTATACCTATTCCTTGTGCAGCTATTTTCTTTTCATTTGAAAATTCAAAGCAGAATTCAAACTAAAATGAACAACCTGTTTTGTCAATCAAAGGTACATTTCGCGTACATTTCACACGTAAAAACGTTTGAATGCCACCTATCATTTCATATAAAGTCTTTCCTGGATACTCTTGTCCGTCTTCTCTTCTAACTTCAGCAACAAATCGAGCCAATACAAAATCCAGCTGCTCGTCAGACACTTCAGCTAGATTCTCTTCTATCAACGGCTCGCCACTGTGGCTCACTTTAACTACCGCTTCATTTCTCTTAACCATCCACTCATTAAAGACCACCCAGGTCCATTTTCGACGACTTGCGTCCGATACCCAACTTTCTTCACACTTCTCAGCTTTCCAACAAACAACTCAAAATGGCCAAATACAATACATTATATACTATGCAAATCATTTTTCGTCATTTACATGAAATTCCGTTGACACATACAAAAAATTCTCCTGACAGGTATGGAAAGTTACATCATCTTTACAAGGTGTTGACAACGACTTCAAAGAGAGCAATCAAAATGGATTACGTAATTTCTACCACTAACTATACTAACTAACTAATTGTTGGTGTACCAAAACGTCAATGTGGAAGCGACTGAAATCGTCGATGTAATGCAGAGAGAGAACAATAGGATTTTATGAGGGTCAATAGTTATAATAGATAATCACTTCGGCTCACAACATTATTGGGTATAATGCAATCCTGTGAGCCTTAGTAATTATCTACTTAATGTGAATGATATATGAAATGAAATAATATTAGTATAAATCTACTAGCGTTCTATCACGAATGCCGTTCTCTGATTGACTACGCTACTCGCTATATATTCTGTGATAGTAGCGGTTGTCAACAAAATGGCGGCCGCTTCTTCGCGTTTTCGAAGTGTCTGCGAGGAGGATTTAGATAATTTACTTGATTAGTTTTGAACGACTGGAAGATTTATACTAAAACAATTAGCTACGCCCTCATCAGCTATCAATGACGCGATAGAAATCTCGAGCTCATAATCTTTATGAAAACATTTCTCGATACTGATTGACTAAGAGAAATGCAGTTTTTAGGAAACACGAAGCAGAAAAGAACGTAATTCAGTGCAGGAAAAAGGTGACAGTGCAAAAAAAGATAAAAAAAAACTGAGCATTCTGATTGGTTGATAAACAAAGGCACTGAAATTGAGCCAATCAAACGCGGCCTCTGAATAGCGCAAAATTCAGGTACATCGATGAGCTGGGAGCGAAAACAATGGCTGCCGTTTTGGGCAGGTTTTCTTTCGTAACCGCAACAAGAAAAGACCTGAAAAACAGTTCTGAAAACGAGAACAGTACAAAAAGCACTTTGTTTTGGCTGTCTGTTTGGAGAAAGTTATGTCTAGAGAAGGGAATTACCGACGAAATCGAAAATTATGAGCCCGTTGGACTCCGACTGGACACTTTGCTCAAGCCATTATGATTTTACGCCGAGATAGCAAAAACAAACAAGGCCAAGATTATGAACCAGAAATACTGAAGGTTATGATTACAGCGCTTGATAAACACTTGAAAGACAAAGTAGCCTTGCAGGCATAGCCTAAAACTGTTTACCCAGTTTTCGCGGCTTAAAATTTTTAAAAAACATTTACAAAGCTGTTGTTTCGACTGATCGCGTGATGAATAATGTGCGTTGCTTCTCCAAAATTATGATAGGCTTTCTCGCAATGTTTTCATGTATATTATTAATAAGTAATCAAATGATTTTTCTCGAGCAATTTGGAATAAATAAGCACTTGTAAATTTTTTCGCCCGTTTGTTAGTCTTTGAAAAAATTCACGCGTGCTAATTTATTCCAAATTGCACGAGAAATCATGTGATTACCCAAATAAAGAATGACGACGAGTAAAAGGTGAAATTATGGGGCTGTTTACATGATACCAGAATGACTTTCATTCCGGAATGAGGTTCGTTCCAGAATGTAGCTCGTACTGCATTCACATGACAAAATCGACCGTAGGCGTTCTCGTATACGCGATTTTTACGCCAGCTCAAAAACAAAGATGGCGCAAGTTTCACGGGACATATTATTGTGCCTATTAATGCCATATCCGCAAATATTGACAACTTGACCATAGGACTGTTTTGGGGGGGGCTAAACAGAAAAGAAGATCAGGTGTTTTCACTCTTAGTTCAAATTGTGGCTTCCCTAATCTGAATATATTTGCTAAAAAAGAAGAATCCAAGAAGAACGAGATCACATCCTTGTCCGCCACCTTAAAAACGATACGCAAGCGCCACTCACTCCAGACTATACGGTTTTTAAACACGGTTTGCGGCGGTTTCATCTCGGAACGGAGTTCGTTTCTAGTTTACATGATACTAGAATGAAATGTCATACCAGAACGAGAATTGCATTCGGATTGAAAACCGGAATGAAGTCATTCCGGAATGACTTGTACGGGAACGAAATTTCGTCCCGGTATCATGTGAACAGATACAGAGAAATATATGGAGATGGAGTGACCTCTTTCTGGAATGAAAGTCATTCCGGTATCATGAAAACAGCCCCTAATAAAACTCAGCCCTCGCTTTTCTAGAGATAAAGTGATCTGCTCACGGTTATCGACTTTTCAGCAAAACACCCAGCTGGCCCAAATAGCGATTAAGTTCTGAATTATTGCTCTGAAGAGTTACACATTAGAGGGTTAGTTAACCCAGTTAAAAGGAACACTTTTCTAATGTTAACTCTGCTGCGAGGTTAGTAATTCTCTGCGAACTGGAGGCTTCCTTAGCCACGCAAAAAGGAATTAAGACCCGAGAGGGCTTTGTGCGGAAAATGGAGACTGAGAGAACAATACAACTTTGTTTAATTTTCCAGACATGTTTCTACGGGGCATCCGTCATCATCAGTGTACAGTTTTTGAAATCTCCGTTGAATTTATAACGCGCGTGAAATTACCAGGTTCGTTACATTGCGTTTACAATATTGCGTGCTAAATAGTTTAAATAATAGACGAAGAGCAAATTACAGGGAGAGTGTCAGGTTTATGTGTTTCACCTGCTGATTGAGATTGGGTTTCTCCCATTTGATATGCCGCATTGATTCCTTAAGCCTCACTTGATATTTAGTAGCTGCATAGTCCAGACTCTGGAAACAATCCAGTAAAAAGGATGCTTGACAAGACTCCGAACTCAGCAGATGCTTGTGAACGTGTGAAGATCCATTCGAAAATAAGTGCTTGCGCACTCGTGTGGAGAAGTGTCGGCTTGTTTCGCCGACATAACAAGCGTTACAGCTTGCACACGAGAAGTTATACACCACGCGTGTGCGGAGCCATTTAGGGATGGCATCTTTCATGCTAAAAAGATCTTTGATTTTGAAATTAGTGAAGACTAGTTTAATATCAATAGGTTTACATAATAGATTAGCAAGTTTGCATATCCTTCTCTGTGTTAAGAGTGAGAAGTGCCCAAGATATGGGATCTTAAAAAAGAACTTGGATTTTTCCTGGGACACTACCGCAGAATGGAGTTGTGCAGGGGTCTTTAGAAATACATTTGTTTATAAGGTTCTCAGGGGTTCTTCGGTAGGATGACAGACAATTTCTGAAGGTCGTCATAGAAACCCATTTAAGTGTTGTTTACCTTGAAAGTTCTATCGATCGAGGTTTTACGTAACCATATCTTGGGCATTTGTCGCTCTTAACACAGAGAAGGATATGCAATCTTGCTAATCGATTAGGTAAGCCTGTCGATGTTGAACTAGTCTTTACTACTTTCAAAATCAAAGATCTTTTCTGCGTGAAAAATGCCATCCTTAAAGGGCTCCGAGTACGCGTGGTGTATAAACTCTCGGGTGCAAGCAGTAACGCTTAGTGTTACGTCGGCGAAACAATCCGACACTTCTCCACACGAGTGCGCGAGCACTTATTTTCGGATGGATCTTCGCACGTTCACAAGCATCTGCTGAGTTTACGCTGTAAGTCGCAGCTATTCGTCGATCATTTAAACTGTTTAACACACAATATTGTAAACGCAATGTAACGAACCTTGTAATTTCACGCGCGTTATGAATTCAACGGCAATTTCAAAAACTGTACACTGATGATGACGGAAGCACGGCCGAAACATGTCTGGAAAATTAAAGAAAGTTGTTTTGTTTTTACGACTATCGATATTGTTGCTGCTCAGCAGACCATTTAAGGCAGAGAAAACCCTTGAAATTTGATCTAACTTTTCCGAAAAGCCTAGAGTTTAGACAGAATCTTTGCTACGATTAAGAAAGGCGAAGTTCGGAGATTACGTAGATCAAAATTAAACAACATTGTCGCTACATCCAAAAGTATGTGCTTACCATCTCTACGACGTACACTCTTGATCTTGCCATTTCTCAGAAATGTGACCTCCTTGGTACCGAAGTTAATTTCAGCCTTCTGGTTTTCATGTGTAAATAACAGAGAAGGTTTCTTATTTTGATACGCCAATTCTATTTCATTGTTGGCAACTTTGTCAAACGGCTCGTCTTTTCCTGACGTATTGACCATGTGCCATCGAACACTTTTGAACATTTGCTCCGCCCTTTCTTCTTTGTGCTCTCTTTGCATCTGCTCCTGTATGGTTTTGGAAATTTCAGCGCCCAAGTCCAACACATCTTTTGGAAGCCCTTCCAATCTCATGGTATCTGAATCTGGTTGATCTAATTTCACGTCTCGATCACGAGCCGTTCGCTTGAGATCCCGTATGCACCGTTTGGGCAGTCGACTTAAGACATCGTGTTTTATAACGTGGGGACTTTTGCAGGCCCTTGTGACGCCTTCCTCCATAGCGGCCATAGCTGCTTCAAGGGACTCTGTGCGACCATAAACGATCACTTTTTGGCGACGAAGGCTTCTCGCCGATTCATCGATAGAATCTTCTAGGTCTCCCTGATGATAAACTGTGTTTGCCACCTCAGCTATATCCTCATAGTTGCCCAAGTCTCCATTCTCTTTTTGGATTACCTCCAACTCGGCCGCAAACGCACCGATGACTGCACTGTCGAAGACAACAATTCTCACCTCACGAATTGCATTGCAAGGCTTGGCTGCAAAGGCACGTACTGCCCCACACACAACAGCGGCTGAGTCTTCCGCTGTTAGCCCCAGTCCGCCGCTTCCAACAGCTGGAATGGACACTGATCGCAAGCCTTCGGAATCAACGGCTCTGAGAGCTTTTTCAGCGCATGTTTGAAGAAGTTGCCTGTTTCCAGATGCTACAACCATGTGTGCGATGTGTTTCGCTGGCAAACTTCCTGCTGAAGTTATCACAACGGATCCTGGGCGTTGAGGCGATTTAGCCGACAGCTCTTCTTGCACCGCGCTGCCGCACACGACAGCGATGGCTCTACTTAAGTTTCCACTTTGCATGTCAAGTTCTTGGAAAACCACATTGCAAATGGCATCAGAGGATTCATGGGTTATGTTTCCCTTCACAACTTTAACCGCGAGCCCTCCGATACTAATTTCTTTACAACTAAACTCAGGAATGGGGAGGGTCGGTGTTCTTTTTGGAGCTCTTTGTTTTCGGTGTTTCTGCACTGGCTGGTGATGTTTCTTGAACTCTCCAAACTTCTCCTCGAACGTTGTTATCCCTTTCTGGTCTCCACTGAAGACAACAAATCTGAACTCCTCCAGGGGGACTCTGGGTTTGCCTGACTGTAGTCAACAGCTGCCTCTATCATGATTTGAACGGCGATCGGATATGGAAAGTTAAGGTTACCAGTTCCTATCAGTGGTACACCAATGGAGCACGCGCCCAGTTCTGAAGCTTTGTCAAAACATTTCCGCAGCAACTCCCTGAGAATCTATTACAAGAATAAAGAGACATAAAATTAAATTTTTGACGAGCTTAGTGGCTAGCTCATTAGGAGAAAGGCCCCTAAAACCATGAATGCTTATTGATCAGCTATCAAGCACGCACAGCGATACCGCTTACTGGCTATTCAGT
The DNA here is from genome assembly GCA_016490735.1 of Pachyseris speciosa. Taxonomy (NCBI): domain Eukaryota; kingdom Metazoa; phylum Cnidaria; class Anthozoa; order Scleractinia; family Pachyseridae; genus Pachyseris; species Pachyseris speciosa. The sequence continues at coordinate 1,528,187 of JAEMWC010000040.1, forward strand.
TGTGTTTGTCATAATGGTCGTTGCCTATTGCTGGAGGGACGTTTAATGCAAACTACGGGAATACCGCTTTAAAATTATGAGTGGATTTTGTTAGCCCTAGTTCAAGAGATTATTTTTTATCTGTTTCCATTGCTATATATGAACTCACAAAATGGCCAACGGCCTGTTCTGCTCCCAGTTAACATGGATTACAATAGGGCTCTTTTCTTGAAGGCTTGAACATTTTTCAAATATTTTTCTTGTAACTGCATAAGCTGTGCTGGTAACAGCGATTGTCTTTACCCTAACAAAGTATCTATATCGTTAGATTTACCTGTTTTTGCTCAGGACTTCCTTTCCAAGGGCAACACACGCAATGAATCACGTGACGACAGGGCAGATTTCCAGGAATGGTGTGAATGATGTCCCCTTCACCAAGGTCAGCGGTCACATCTTGTAATTTTCTTAATGCATCTTGTAAAGCTGGACCTGATGCTTTACTCATGGCATTTGCAATCGCACCAATGGAAAGATTAAAATTGGATCCGACGGAACACACTAAGATGTCAGCCTACAATTGGACAAAAACGACATTCATTAACTAAAAAGTTAAAACGTTCTTACCGCTTCCTGGTGAGACCGTGGGAACGAAGTTGAACCTTAGGCGTTTTGCTTTAAACGTAACAAAATGAGTGTTATTACATCATCGTCAGTTAATGTTTTCTTTAGTGCATACTAGTGAACGTCTTTTAAAAACACACCAGATTTTCGAACTATGCTTTCTAAAAGAAGCGCTTTTACTCGCACACATTGAAAACGACAGGTAGAAAAAACGTTTGAGCTTACGAACGTAATTCTCGGCTTTTGAAAGTAACGATAGACTTCAGTGCATCAGGTAAGAATTATATGTTTTGAAACCAAAACTACACGTCTTGACCGAAGGCCATTGAACGTAAATACCAAGAGAAAATGAGGGACAGAGAGGGAGACGCCTAGTTTCGCCCTTGGGATATGTGAATTTCAGTTAAGTTATTTTTAGATGTCACAGTAACGGATGTCTGTTTCCCGAGACGTCCGCAAAGTCAGCAGGCGCGCTTGATCACAAGAAATTCAAAACGGCGTTCCGCGTGAAATATTGCGCTTTGTTGACGAAAGTGAGTTTGAGAAGCAAGGGAAATGGCATATTTTGACCGAAAACCCGGAGTGGGAGATAGATTCAACAATTTATTGTGCATTCAAGCAAGCATTTGACTTAGATAGCTATTCTTTAGTTATTCTTTAGAACTCACCACAGGGAGCACAGAGTCCTATTTGACCGTATGTCTAGTTAAATTCACCGAACAATTGCAGCGCGAATCAATCTTGAAGATTTGACTCAACGTACGTGATAAAACTACAAACAAAGGATTTCAGCCGCAGCGTAACACGATCGCATGTTTGTAGTTTGATCACGTACGTTGATTCAAATCAACAAGATCGATTCACGATGCCTTTGTTTGGTGAATTTAACTAGACATACGGTTAAACAGGTCTCCTCTGCCCCCTGTGATCTCACTTCAAGCGATGGAAGCGACAGCGATTACAGTGAGGAAGACCCGACATTTCCAGGCGGCACAAGAGGAGCGAAATCGACAGAGGAACAAAAACGGAAACGAAACTCTAGTTGTAAACAAAGGAAAACCACACGTCCCACAGCGGGTAAAAATACCGATTCTAGCGCTGCTTCGACATCGAAGAAAGAAGACAGGAAAGGAAAAGCAACAAATCATGGTGACAAGAAAACTGCGAATATGCCCACCAGAAAAGAGCTGGATGACCTCACCATCAAGCTAGAGGAGAAGCGTCCCATGCGTTGGAATTTTGTATCAGAGCGTATGAGTCAACAGTATGTTGCAAAACATTACGAATCACATCAAACGCTTATTCAAGAAATACTTGATGTTCGGTACAGCTCTTCAGCCTACATTGTCGCTTGCGTTTCTTGAAAGCCATGTTCTTCAACGCTTTAACCGCGATTCGAGGACTTCTTCACGCTGCTTTTCCACCCGGGTAAAAAGAAGCAGAGGTGTCATCTTTTGAGGCCACGGTTTTCGCTCGACGGCTGATGATAACAAAGCGTTCGCTTTCTCTCTTTACTTTGCGGTATGAAATTATCTGAAACATTTTCGGCAATTCCTGGGGAATTTGTATCCGAAACACTTTCATTGCGGCTATTTTCAATATTGATTCCGAAATGTAGACGCCTAAAAATTCCAGTTGAGAAAGCCATACTGAGTATTTAACAGCCGCCATTACACAATGCCATGTTGACACGCTCCGATAACTTCTTATGACGTTGTGCTCAATAGTTGCGGACGTCCAGGGAAACCGACTTCCGTTTTGAAGGGCACCTAAAAATAACTTTAGTGAAATTCACATATCCCGGCCAACGTCCCTACTCTCCCTCTCTGTCCCTCATTTTCTCTTGTAAATACCTAATTGAATAAATGTATGTGGTCGCTTCTACGGTCTCGTATTTGTGACAAACGGCCTTTTGCACATAATCGTGACCATCAAATAAAGAGCAGTTTAAGTCCACGGTAGGAGAATTGCTCAGCTGTGAAGTGGTATTAATACTGTTTTCAATTTATGGGTCTAATTTACCAAACACAAACCTGTTCCTCCTCGATGTTCCCTGTCTTCCACTTCACCTTCTTGCCCTCTGTGGTAAAAAAGGTTTCTTCGCTTTCATCAATCTCCTCTTCATCATCGTTACTGCTGCTCAGTGATTCATCGCTATCACTTTCGTTCTCTTCACCTTCGTCGCCAGTTTGGTCAGCGATCTTGATAATGCATTTGTGCTCTCTACCCACACTTTCTTTCAAGCGAACTCCTTCTTCCTGAGCCAGGAATTTTCTCATTCCTGGAGTTGAGATGCTGAACGTTTTCTCTTTAATGTTGTCTTGCAAAGCGTACAATCTCTCTTCCACTTCTTTCACGCCATCTTCAGACCCAGAAAAGTGAATGAGATCTCCACCCTCATCTAAAGAAATCTTAACAGCGTAGCACTCCAGTTCCTTTTCCAGTATCTCGAGTTCGTCTTTGTAAAACTCGTTGAAGAACGTTCGGTGAATCGGCGCATCAAGTCTAAACTCTCCTTCTGTTGCTTTCTTCTCGTTAAGAAAGTCTCTCATTTTGTTGACGGCTTCAGTGACGTCTTGCTTGAACCCAAAGACAACAATGCATTGTAGTTCCCGTTTGCGGCGGATCTTTAAGCGTTTTTCCAGTTTTTTGCAAAGATCCTTCCACTTTTCGGCACCTATAAGAGAATTATCCTTGTCGGTCACAACTAGACTTTGGTCACTGACTAACACGTTTTCGGCTTTCTCTTTACCCTGCTTGGTTTCGGAGGGCGTTCTTCCCAGAAGAATGACTCTTTGGGTTTTTTCGTCAACGTTGAAGGCGCATCCGTCTGGCAATTCAGCCGCCATTTTTCTCTTTCCCACCTTTGTTTTCAAGATGTCTAGAATCTCTGGAGGTATTGGAATGGCGTTTTGGTCGATTTCGTCCAAACGCTGCCTCATATACCATTGGACCTGCATCATGAGTCCTTTGGGTGTTTTAAGCACAAGACTTCGGTTACCCAAGTGGACCTCGGCACGAACGTCTTGATTAAACTCTCTCTTTAGTATGTCCTCAATTCTAGCATTTTGAAGGAGCTGTAAGTTTTCGCTGGAAATGTCGGTCTTTTTTTTCTGTTCTAGCTTTTTCTCGCGTTCCTCTTGCTCGATTTCTTTCAAACGACTCATTAACTTCTCTTCAAAGTCAGGCATGTTTGATGACTGGCAGATCAACTTAAGTCTGTGGGATTCCTTCATTAACTTCACTTTTGCTGTGAACTTTGGAAGGACTATTCCTTCTATCTGCGGCTGCTGATCGTCCACCGCCTCCCAAATCTCCTCATCTACTGGAAATTCTCTTGTACTGCAACTCTCGAGATAGGAGTCAACTATCCCAGAACAGCGGTTTTTCCAGGCGTTCACATCAAGCTCCTTTTCCACTTTATTCTCACCGTACTTGATCAGCACGTATCTATCCTCGTCTGTCCACCTAATCCGAGCATGTTCTCTCTCCAATAGAGCTTCCCTTAATTTCCCTTCTTGGTTTGACTTCATTATAAATGACATTAAGTCCGGATCAACTGCTTTGTAGAACTCAGGATGTCTGCTTCCCTCCAAGTCACCTGAAATGGGTCGCTTTAATCCTTTTAATTGGTCAACCGGCGTTAGTGTTCCCATGAAGGGGTAGAACGCCTCTACGTGCAGTGCTTTCCCGTCTATGAAGTGATCATTATCCAGTGATTTCTTTACACCTGGAGCGAAAAAAAAAAAAAGAAAAGAAAAAATGTAATTTATTATCTAACATTAATATTTGTCAACGATGCGAATTATTCACTATTCCATTCGCTTATGGGTGATAGAAACCCGACTTTACGAGGATCCGGTCTACTTAAAAAAAAAAAAGAAAACACAAACTTCGTTCTCGATCTGACTGGATAGGCGATCAAGTGCAATGGTAGGTGTCCACAGCCTTTTAATCCGTATTTTTTTGGAACTTATTAAGTGTGCAAATTGTAAGTGGCATGTACAATATCTTTAGAAGAAACAAAAACGACCATGAAAGATCATGGAACGAGTAAAGATGAGATTTTGGTCTATGCACAAGTATCCACCTGAACATTTATCAACAGCGAATGAGTGGAGCTATACAGGCATGCCACAGGAGCCCATGAGCTGATTGGTTCCTGCAGGCGATCATTACTTCAATGCTGGTGCAGTGGGCGGTCTATATTTCGCAGACTAGCTAACGGAGGCTAGAGATGAGAAAATTGGTTAACCCAGTCACTCCAAGCTTGGTCCAGCTTGACCGTAAAGGTACTTTTAAAGTTGCCTTTTAAGCATTTTTGAGCTATACGGCAAATGGTTTCAGTCAGTTACTCACTTCGTTTGTCTTTGAAGTACACAATAGCTCTTTTGTACTTCTCATGTTCGTCCCAGAGTGGGTTGAAAACAACCCCACGAGCAGGATCCAGAGCGCCAACCTTTTTCTCAAAGTACGTCTGCACTTTCTCCTGTGTTGTCTTATCAGAAAAACCACTGACATATACGCTCTTGCACTCCGGCGCTCTTTCTATTAGTACATTGACACCTTCCAATGGCCTCTTCTGGGCTCCCCTAAGAATCGTTTGAAAATCTGAAAGCCATACAGATTGATACTTAGAAGGCTGAGTAGTGTCTGTCTGCTTGAACAATTAGACCACAGCCCTCTGTTTTCTATGAACATTGCATTTAAGTATTAAATTACTTCTCTCAGTATGACTGGCTTAAATTGATCACATGACGTGATACCGTTCATCCACTGAACGAGACTATAAGGTGATAGGGACCATGTGATTGATTTACAAAGACGTCGTTTGCCAGTCTCATTGGAACAATCTAGTGGTAAACAATACAAACCATAGCTTACTAATATGGTTAAACTATAGGCGTAGAACCTTCATATCTAGGGCTCAGACTATTTGTTTTAAGAACACTGCATTTCCGCGAACAACTATTAATACTGTAGTTAATATTTGTTAGAAACACTTTATTTGTTTCCAAATTGAAACCTTGGTATCCTTCTAGTCTGAATTTTATAATAAGTACATTGTAGATAATGCTTACCAGAAATTTTGTCTGTTTTCAGTGTCACAATAGCTTTCCCATTGGGCTTGAACCACTCCACGTAACTTACTTCATAACCACTGATTAACTCGATGTAATTCTTCACGCTGTCTGGTGATGTCCAGTAGCGTAAACCTAAAACATACAGCTTATTCCGTTCATATCTGATGCCAGGATGAGTAAATCCTAGGGAGACTGGGTCGGCACGTTGATGATCCACTGTCCCACGCCCTGTTTACATACAAACCAACAAATTGTTCGTTGTACTTCAATGCCTAAGCATTTTTAATAGAGTGAAATGTTGACTTTGACGCAAACTTTTAGTACAATATCTAATTATGTCGTTTAACGTTTCTGCTCGACCTTTGATCAGGGCCCGCGGAGCAGTTTTCAAAGTGGGGGGACCGCTCCCTCATTTTCAAGTGAGGGGAGGGGACTAACTCTAAAAATAATTAAAAAGCATATTATTCCGTTGAATTCATAAGCATTGTCCAGCAGTTAACATATTTTATCAACTCAAAAAATCAAGTCATATCCTTTTTTACAATTTTCAACTCGATTCAAACATTTAGAGAAAGGGGTTAGTTACAAAATAAACTTGTTTTCACACTTAACATAATCTGTAAACGAGGGTAGAGTAATCATTACTTTGGCTGATTTATTCGCTTACTATCTCGAAATCGGATTGTCTGAATGTACCGAAATTCCTTTTTGGAGTGTTTTTACGACAAGAAAATCATTTGCCACATCCGACAGAAGGCAAAGTTTGTCTTTCTTCTTTGTGAGTGTTTAGTACTGTAAAATAATAATAAACCTTTTTTGAGTCTTTTCTTTGAGCCTTTCTTTAGTAACTCTTCAAGAGTTACTTTCACAGACAACATACAACACTTTAAAACGCGCCTTATCTCTAGAGGTTACCCTAAGAAATTGGTGAAACAGATACTCCCAGAAGTTAACTATGCGGACAGAAAACTGAACAGCTCTGATACAAAAACAGACAACGCACACTAGAAGCTTCAACCCTTCGGGACGCAATTTCAACCATCGTTACCATGTTTGAAAAACATACTAATGGACAAATGGCATCTAATGCAAGAACCATTACTCAGAGACGGATATTCAAGGAACCTCCCTTGGTTATCTTATACAAAAGGAAAGTCGCCGTTAAAGATATGCTTGTTAAAGCAAAGCTAGAAAGGCAGTAAACAACATAATGAGCACACAGCAAGAGTCGCGTTGGTCTGTCAACCCCATTCTAATCACCTACAGAAGACTACAACTAAGTGTATGAATTGTAAAGATAGTGGTTTTGAAATTTATTCTATCAGACAGGATCGAAAGAAACTAATCATAAATTTGGATGTTTTTCCCGCGAGGTCCGCCACCTTTAACCAAGCACTATATTATCCCCTGAAAGGGCGTTTTTTTTTGGATGTCTCTTACTTAATTTATTATTTTTTCAACAAAAAGTGGGGGGCCCTGACCCCCTGGCCCCCGGCCCCTCTCCATGCGCGGTCCCTGTTGATGGAACAACAGTCAGTAGCTAAGTGCACTGGGTACGATTGACGACTTAAACAGAGACATACCTTCTAAATTTCCAAGGTTTAATTAAAGTACTCCTCAACAATGACAAGTGCACGTTTAAAGGTTTTCAGTAACGGAACTAAACATGAATCATTTTTCAGGGTTTTTTTAAAATATTTTTTGACAATTACTAGAGGAACGAAAAAACCTGGCAGATAGGGTTAAAGGCTGCAATTTCCGCCAGCTAATGCATTCATTCAAATCTAAGACCTAAGCAATCATACGCCACCACGCTTTTTCAAAACATGAAAACTCTAAAATTACCAAAATTAGTTTTCAAAATCACGGAAACTGAATGTTAAAAAATGCTTTGAAATACGTGAAAACACTGGAAAATACTTTAGCAAGGACCACCGTTGCAAAATAGAAGAGCCGGATCCTGTAATAGATCTAACCAGCTATAAAATTGTAAACTAGAAAACGGTAAAAAACAAGCAAGGCTGGTTACACGGCTAGGAATATATATATTTAAACCAATATTTCGGGAGGCACAGCCTTCCTTCATCAGGGTGTTACATTTTATGACCTTAAGATGAAACGACGTTACAATTTAAAAAAAGTTGTAGATGTAACATGATATTATAATAAAGGTAAACAATACAACGTAAAATAAAAAACGTTACAGTTTGAAAATTTGAAAAAAACGTAACATGAAAACAAAAACAAAGGTATTATATTTCTTCTTTTCTGTTGATTCCTAACCGGGTTCGAGAGTTTGACCTCTATCAATTAGATATGCTTCTCTGGCTCTTCGTACACCGTCACGATTAGATTTGGACAGTTCTAGTGGAATAAGTTGGCGTGTCAGAAGCGTTGTGACCGTTAGAGAGAAAATGTTCTGATACTGCAGTGGGTTTAGAGCTGTTGGTTTGTTTGTCAACTGTTCTACGATGTTCGTTGAAACGGTCCTTTAGTCGTCGTTTAGTTTCGCCTATGTATTGTTTGTGACAGTGATTGCATTGTACCATGTATATGACATTTTTGGAATTACAGTCAATGTGATGTTTGATAAATCTAGTTTCGCCGGTGGAATGAAAAGTATAGGTTGTAAGTCCATCAGTTATGTAATTGCATGTTAAACAGTTGTGGCCACAGCGAAAGGCACCAAGGGGTTGATTATTTTAAGCAGGTTTACGTAGTTTAGCACTGACCAATAGATTGTTAAGATTGTTAGAACGTCGGAAAGCAACAAGAGGGGCAGCCTTGAAAACGTCAACGCAGCGGGGAGATGAAGATAAAATGTTGAAGTGTTTGTGAATAATAGATGATACGGAGCGAATAGCTGGATTGTATGTTATGACAAGGGGTGCACGTGTAGGCTGGTTAGTATTGGAATTGCGTTGTTTGGGGGCAAGTGCTTCGGTACGTGAAATGTTGTAAACGCGTTGTATTTCGTTGTTGAGGAAAGAGAGATTGTAGCCACGTTTGTTGAGATAAGACTTAAGTTCGTAGGCGAAACTAAACGACGACTAAAGGACCGTTTCAACGAACAACGTAGAACAGTTGACAAACAAACCAACAGCTCTAAACCCACTGCAGTATCAGAACATTTTCTCTCTAACGGTCACAGCGCTTCTGACATGCAACTTATTCCACTAGAACTGTCCAAATCAGGAGCCCATCACCAGGAGCGTACAACTGTCCTACATCACTGTCACGGCGTTGTCACAGACCAATTTATTTTTAGATTGAATTTCCCGCCAAAATCAGACTCCCGCAGGAGTCCAATGACCAATCACACGTCGCTGTTTGTGCCACAAGCATCTGTACGTACAGAGCCTTTGTTTTTGTTCATTAAAACTATTGTTTTGTGGCGCTCTCATTGCCGTTGCCGTCCTTGTTGCCCTTTTTCGCGGGAAAATATAGTCTAAAAATAGATCGGTCTATAAATATGCTGTGACATAGGATTAGTATGGGAGATGTACGCTCCTAGTAATGGGCTCCTGTCCAAATCTAATCGTGACGGTGTACGAAGAGCCAGAGAAGCATATCTAATTGATAGAGGTCAAACTCTTGTACCGTTAGGAATCAACAGAAAAGAAGGAATATAATACCTATCTTTTTGTTTTCATGTTACGTTTTTTTCAAATTTTCAAACTGTAACGTTTTTTATTTTACGTTGTATTGTTTACCTTTATTGTAATATCATGTTACATCTACAACTTTTTTTAAATTGTAACGTCGTTTCATCTTAGGGTCATAAAATGTAACACCCTGATGAAGGAAGGCTGTGCCTCCCGAAATATTGGTTTAAATATATATATTCCTAGCCGTGTAACCAGCCTTGCTTGTTTTTCACCGTTTTCTAGTTTGAAATACGTGACTGCTTGTCCAGCAAAATCCATCCGTTCGTCTCTAGCGCCTGTAATCATCTTGTTCAGCGCATCTACTCAAAACCCTCAGAGAAAAGACCAGAAAGAACACGATAACTCACCACCCCTCCATTGGGGTCTTGCTCGTGCTCTGTCGAGGCCACGTCCTCTTTGCCCACTGCCTCTCTGACCTCTTCCTCGCACATCGTCATGACGAGCTCTGTCATCAACTTCACCAAATTGCCTTTGTTTAGGAACGGGTTGATTTGGTACCCCTCTGCGTGATACTCTGCCTCCTCTAGAGGCTGCAGGTATGGAATTATTGTGTCGACCTCCTCGTGGTCTTGAGTGTTGACCTCGTGTGGGCACTGTCTGCCAGGTGGCCCGTCCAGATCCTAACAACAGGTTGCTATGGGGATGGACTTCAGCAGAACCACCGTCACTTTCAGCCTTGTTTTCTTGATTTTTTCCTGAAGAACTTTGGGATTTATCTTTATCTTCAAGAAAAGGAAATTAGTCCTTTAGAAGAAACGCACTAGGTGACAAGTAATCCCCCAGTTTGATGGCATTTCCAAGCTGGGGACTGTGGGTTCCTAGATTCAAAAGTATGCAGGATGCACTACTTTAACCCTGATCTACCTAGGCTCTTCATTATCATTTTTAGCTCGTGGAGAGCTATCGGGATGGTTGGGGAATCAGGATGTCAGGCGTAAACAATGGAAAATTTGTAATCGATTTCCGATCGTCTCAAGTTCGGCAGGCGCTTTCATGCATTCGTTAAATGGTCGTTAAGAATGCTCTTATTCGTCAAGGACATTCAAGGGACAAACAAACTTTATTCTGTCCTGTATTTCTCTGATATTAAAAAAGGTTTCGGTCACTACTAGGTTGTTCTGACTTTGGTTAAGCTTGTGTTTCGTGCACCGGGATCACTAAATTGTTCATTACAAAAGGCAATCAAAAATTGTTTTATCCGATAAGAACAGCGTATTCCCGAGCATTGAGACGGCACGAGGGAATGATTTAGACACCCGTTCTAGGAATTCTGATATGCTAAAAGACTTTTCGTGGTGCTGTGTAAAAATGTTCGTTTTCATTTGCTGACACTTTATGTTTCCACGTATTCGAATGCTAAATAAAGGTAAGCAAATGCTCATGGTGTCATATGTTCAATCAAGCGTAACGCGGTGAGAAATAAAGATAATCTCCGACAATTTTCAGTTGTCAAAAGATTTTGAATCTTCGACAGCCTCTGCAAAATATACGTCACTTATTTTGTCTTCGTTCTGAGCTGCTGTACCTCGAACAAAATAATTTTGAACAAACTTTGGCTCACAAAATGTGCGTTTCGTTACCATCTGCAAATAAGAGGATATATTTTGTTTCGTCTGTATGCAAATTTTTGGCGTTTGCGCACAGAATATCTGCAGCTGTGATAGGTTATTTGCTTGTTTATTATAACAACGGCATGGCCAACTTTTGAATTCTTGTTTACCGGTTTTTTTTATCCTTTGTTAAGCACATGCGTATGCAAATTAGGGAAGCGATCAAGGAACAAAAGGTTCGGTGTATATATAATACGCAGCGCAAATTTCATGAAAAAATCTTAGGAAAAAAGTGCGCATTATACACAGGTAAATACGGTAAACTACGGTGGCTTATAAGGGCCATCGAAAGCATCTCTCTTTTTTTCGCTCGTCGACACTTAATAACTGTCGATCGACAGTTATAAGTGTCGATCGACACTTATAACTGTCGATCGACACTTATAACTGTCGATCGACAGTTATAACTGTCGATCGACACTTATAACTGTCGATCGACACTTATAACTGTCAATCGACACTTATAACTGTCGATCGACACTTATAACAGTCGATCGACACTTATAACAGTCGATCGACACTTATAACTGTCGATCGACACTTATAACTGTCGATCGACACTTATAACAGTCGATCGACACTTATAACAGTCGATCGACACTTATAACTGTCGATCGACACTTAGCTAGACTGGGCACCAGGCTTTGCGTAACAAACACGTACTACTCCAGTTATTCAAGATGGCGAACGCTGACGAGGTAAGATTAATTGCATTTAAATTCAAATTAGCCGTCAAAGGCGTGAAATCTGTTGTTTAGAACATAAGAACATTTCATCTGTTAAATGTGCTGTAGAGACCTTAGAATTTGCAGTTTCCAAGGTCGTAAAAGCGTTCCAGAATGAGCTAACGAGCAGAGCACAGTGGATCGACCATTCTCTTCCCTAGTTTTGACCGTGACAGAGTGTTTTAGTAGGACTTGATAAAACATGAATTGCGAATTTATTGAACGGCTTCAAAAACTTTACTGTACATCTATCTATTCTTACACTAAAATTAAGATTTTGAGTTACGGTTTGGCCTAGAAAATCGGATGTAAAATTTAGCCTTGTCTATATCAGATATAAAGACACATTAGTTTCTTTTGTATTTCCTTCATAAATTATTAATGATTTGGGAATTAAAGTTTAAGTTAAAGACCTCGCCCTATTTTACATTTCAGCTTTGAATCGGTTCTGTTGTGTTATATAGGAACCGACAGAAATTGCTTTCTACTAATTTTTTATTTTTGCAAATACTCGTTTAGATCCTTTGAACGATTCCACCAATTTTAAAAGTGTTCTGAGTTACCCCTCGTTATTTCAAGGTATCCATGGATCGAGATTCTCTCGTAGAAGGCTACTTTGGTTTGGGGATAGATTACGTTGAAATTCTGGCCTTTCTAATCATGTGCCATGGAATCCATTTAAGTATGAGACAGTTAAAGAGGATCTTACGAGAACGTGGTCTTACTAGAAGAAAACAACAGAGCCCTGTAAATGAAATAGTGGATGCCATCGAAAATGAACTTCAAGGAAGCGGTAGATTAATTGGTTATCGCCTAATGCACCAAAAACTTGGTTTGTCCTATGGTCTCGTTGTTGACAGGGAGACGGTGAGGGTTGTGATGAAAGCTTTGGATCCTGAAGGAGTGGAAAGACGCTCGCGACACCATCTTGTTAGACGCAAATACCACGCTAGTGGGCCGAATTTTATCTGGCATCTTGATGGCTATGACAAGCTTAAGCCCTTTGGCTTTTGTATTCATGGAGCCATTGATGGCTATAGTCGTCGCATCATGTGGCTTGAAGTGGATCATTCCAATAATAATCCATCTACCATAGCAAATTACTTTTTAAATTGTGTTCGTAGGATCGGGGGAACCCCAACAATCCTTAGAGGTGATTGTGGTACGGAAAATTGCTACGTTGCGGCTATCCAACGTTTCTTCAGAGAGGGACTTGGAGACCCTTTAGCAGGGGACAACAGTTTTATGTACGGCCGTTCTGTTTCTAATCAAAGAATAGAAGCGTGGTGGAGTATGTTGAGGAAAATGGATACGGACTTCTGGATAAATTATTTCAAGGATTTAAGGGAGATAGGATTATATAATGACAACAATATGTTGCACGTAAACTGCCTCAAGTTTTGCTTCATGCCTTTAATAAGAGAGGAATTATACCATTGTGCAGAGTTATGGAATTTACATCGAATACGACCACAGTCTTCAAACCCCGATTCCCCACAGGTCGACCAGATATCTTGTACTTTTTACCAGAACTAAAAGGCAAGGCCAGTCATGCCCATGATGTCACTTTAGATGACATTGAACTTGCAGAGGAGGTTTTCTGTGCTCAAGGTAGAGTGGGCATGGGCGAAAATTCCTTCGAAGTCTTTGAAGAGCTAGCCAAGATGATAATGGAGGATGAAGGCCTCAGTTCTCCAAGAAACCCAGATGAGGCTTTGCAACTGTATATAGCTGTTATTGAACACATTGAGGACATCATGTGAACCTAGTAAAAAACTTATCTAATACTTATCCATAATATGTAAACAAACACTGCATGCTGCATGTAACAGTAACTTCATGTGTTACTCCATGTTATCCATATTGGTTTTGTTCCTTTTATCAACTGAAGTTGCTGTTAACGTTGCTAAGCACTCTGGTCCGGATTACGTAGGTGCACCACCCCCCCCCCCTCCCCACCCCCATAAAAAAATGACAACGCTCGGTGGGGCCAAGCGGTCGGAGTGAACTACTTAAAATTCATTCCAGTCGTTTCCAGAGGCCATAATCCTTTGGTGAGCAGCAAGATTCGCGACCTCTGGCTGGTCCAGAAGCGTGTTTCTGGTTGTTTTGGAAACCATTGTTGTGATGTCGTGTGGGTATTGTTCAATTTCTTTTCAATCTTTTGTATTGTCACTTTATGGTCGCACTTGTCTGCAGCACCAATTAAGAACTACAAAACCTGAAATCCGCGTTTCGATTTAGTCGATCAATATCATTCATTGTTTCAATCAATACTCCACAGTTTATGGGGGTTTCAAATACTGAACACAAAGTTTTATTTAGGTTTAATAACAAGGATCAACAGTAAAGGAACTGGTTAAAATTAGCTAAAATTGAACTGCTGTCATTACCACAACATTCTATAACAGTTGCAGCCTAAGAAAGTTATCAGTTACGTAACAAGTTTCTCAATTAACATCTTCTTCCTTTGCTCTCTTGATTCCTCTCTGCCTTCTTCACTACAACCTGCACTTGGTCTCTTGCTTATCTGGCCAGTAGCAAATGCCCTTAGTGAAAGAATGTCGCCTTGTGCAACTATTCCAAGCTCCCTTAGATACTCATCAGATGCTAAGGTTATAGCTCTTTCATCCATCTGATAAGATCAAGGTACATACAGTGTAAGTATTACAACACCTTAACAGTCTTGCACCTTTTAAAGCAAAAATTACAGATAGAAAAATGAGTTATGCTGGATCTCAGTCAACTCTGTCACTATTATGCTGGTGCTCAAGAGCAAATTTTCTAATAACTGTACTGGTCAGTAACAGAGTTGATTGTCATGCAGCAAAACTCAAGGTTTCCTTTAGAATCTTTTTATTTTTCAATGCAATTATAAGAAGTTCAGGAAGAAGGGGGGAGGGACAGCAAGATTCCTGATATAGCAGCAAAAAAAGTTTTGACCCCCCCTTCCTAACAACAGACTATCATGACCTCTATCCCACAGTGCAAAAAGATCTACAAACCCCATCCCAGGTATTAGCCTCCATCAAAACCCATTATCTTGGCCCCAATAATTTATTGTGGGCAATGATCCTGTAAAAAAGGAAGCCGGCCAAACCTATGCCTATATTTTTCCAGTAAGCCCCTTTCAGAAAAATACCATAATACTCTTTATTGTGCATGTTTAGTGTCAAATTTAGGCTAAAATGTGTTTTGGTTTCCTTGGTTTTTTAGTTCAGGTGGCTACTTAACATTTGTTGCTTTTCCAGTAAAGCCTGCTCATGAAAGAGTATTCTTGGTAGTTTTCTGGAACCATGTAAAATCCTACTTTCTACCTAAAAATGCCCGCAAGCTCATGGAATATAAGAGCCATTCAGATAAACTTTATTACCTTCAAACATAAACTAAGTCAGAATACGTACACTATATAGTACAAGCATTTAAAACTTATAAAAATAATTTCAAATTTAACCCTTTCAATACCAAGAAGGCCTTAGAGATTTTACTTTGGTTAATGGCAGACAATTTTACTCGCCAAAGGGAGACGTCTTTGTAGCGAGCAGAAGCTAGACCAATTAGTTAAGCTAGTACAGTAACACAATTAATGTAATACCAGTATTGTAAACAATATACAAATAAAACAACACTGTGCAAGCCATTACAATCACCTTACCTTTTCTTCCCGTATTTTAGTTATGACGCTGTCATCGACTCCTCGTTTCGTGAGGAATGTACAAACCTGAATAAGAGGAAATTTGGTATAATAATAAAGAACTTACCTCCTCATCTAAGTTTAAGGGGACTCTTAAGCTTAAGCTTATACTGTATATGAGCTGAGTAAGCTAATAAGGATCAATAATTAAGTTTAACTTGCAAAATCTTTGCCTCAATACTAATTCTGGTTGCTGTCGATTCCTTGCTAATAAAATGGGGTTGCAACTAGTTTAGTCCTAACTTAGCGAAACACATACTTGAATGATTATCTATGTGAAATGGAGCAAGAAACACGATCAAAACTAAAGAAGAGAATGGTCGATCCACTGTGCTCTGCTCGTTAGCTCATTATGGAACGCTTTTTACAACCTTGGAACCTGCATATTATCCTAAGGTCTCTACAGCACATTTAACAGATGAAATGTTCTTATGTTCTAAACAACAGATTTCACGCCTTTGACGGCTAATTTGAATTTAAATGCAATTAATCTTACCTCGTCAGCGTTCGCCATCTTGAATAACTGGAGTAGTACGTGTTTGTTACGCAAAGCCTGGTGCCCAGTCTAGCTAAGTGTCGATCGACTGTTATAAGTGTCGATCGACAGTTATAAGTGTCGATCGACAGTTATAAGTGTCGATCGACTGTTATAAGTGTCGATCGACAGTTATAAGTGTCGATCGACTGTTATAAGTGTCGATCAACAGTTATAAGTGTCGATCGACAGTTATTCTTTTCGACACATATAAGTGTCGATCGACAGTTATTAAGTGTCGACGAGCGAAAAAAGAGAGATGCTTTCGATGGCCCTTATAAGCCACCGTAGTAAACTGTTACTTGGTATTACAGTATTTCTTGAACAAACTACTCTTTTACTAGAGTGGTTTCAAAACTCCCATTCCACAACGTATATTAATCAATGAACAACAGTCAAGATACAACAAACGAATCAAATCGTAAAACAGAAAAATGTATGACACTGCATTTCAAATCACTTTATAGGCTTGATAATTCCCTATATCACCTCCCTGACACAGTATCTTACTTACTCCACGAGCTTACCACAGGATGCCTTTGATTTTATTTTATGAGATCCTTGTTGAAAACCACATTTTATGTGAAAATGTTATCTCAGTAAAGATTATCATTATTATTATTGTTATTCTCTATCTCTTATTCCTTTTTGTGCCAGTATTTATGAAACCTATCCAAAAGCGGCGAAACATCATGTGAGTCACTTATCCACAAAGGACACACAGCCCATTACTGTAAAGAAACTGATGACGCCAATCCCAAGACATTTGGTCCCAGATTCCAGGGGCCTTTGATCCTGACCACTTTATTACCCTGGGATAACAGGAACAACAAAAGTGGTTAATTTGTTCATATGAGATGAACTGCTTTCCCCCTGATAGTGACTAGGATTAAACTCATCCTGGCAATGTCACTGCTTGATCAATTAAACAGGCCATATGAATAAATGAAATGATCACCAAAGGTGACATATCTTGATAATTATACAAATTCTTCCAACTAGTACCATGATAAATACAGTAAAAACCCGCGTGTAAGAACCTAGCGGTTTAACTGAACCTGCTGGCAGAAAGTTCCCATTTTTATACCCCAAAATATAAGAACCTGTTTAGTCAAGCAAATTTAATAGGTTCTTACATGTGAGTTATGGGATATTTTCTGAAAAAGATATTTTGTTTATAGTGTTTATAATTGTTTAGTTAGTCTTGCACAAGGCTCATCACAAGACGGTTATAAACAAATGCTTTATCATAGAGGACCAAACCTATTTTTTCTGCTTGTACAAGAATGGTTTCTACTGAAAACTTAAGAACCTAATTAAGAACCTACTTTAGCCTAAACTGCCAATAGCTACCCCCAAATATAAGAACCTGTTTTGCCAAACTTGGAAAAATGTAGGTTCTTACACGGGGTTTTTACTGTATGCCAAACTTGCCCAAGGAAAGATTTAAATTTCCATTTCCGGTGTAGACTGCGTCTCACCTGCCATTTTTCAGCATACGCTCCAATCGAAAATCACGTAGACAGCCATGGCATACAAGACTGAAACTAAGAAATAAAATTCAACATCGATGACGTCCTATCAGCGGCTTGTGTGATGTTCAAGACAGGAGAAACTTCCCTAAACGGCTTTCTCTTTCGATAACATGGAATAATCAACAAGGCTGAGGGAAATTCCCTCAGTAACAGCTTTCACTTTCGATAACTATCGACATAAAATACAACTGAAATCCCATTACTTACTCCGTGCATTTTGACACAAGTAAGAAGCATTGATTCCGAAAGGTAAAAATCAGGTAAAAATGCAGAGACAGCCGAAATTTAATAAAACAAAATGAACCTTACTTGAGTTGTTTTCCACCGAACCCGCTCATGTTTCGTGATGAGAATTAAAGATCAGTATTATTCAATTGCATTCGAATTGTATCTGCAAAACCTCATTTCTTAAAAGTTCAGCTCATAACATTTTAATCTCGCGATATTTAGGCCAACGCCTTATCCCCATACATAGAACAAAATATGTATGTTTTTATAGAATGCGTGCTTATAAGTTGATCTTGACATTAACATAAGGAATTGCACTTGATTTCGGTGGGCGATCGCGAGCGCTGTAACGGCACTAAATCTAGATTTGATTTGATGATGCTTACCTTCCTGAAATTATCGTATGCCATATTTTTCTTCTTAAGGATTTTTATCACTTTTATGGGATACCCAAGACTGTTGATTAAGTAACATTGCAGGATTCGAAATGCAATATATCTACTTCCGGCGTGATTCCCAGAAACGGCGTTAAAGCGAGGCTCGATCTATTTTTGTCGCACTGAATACACCGAATGCAAATATGGCGGACCACTGGGTCGGCGCCTGGGACGAGTAACATGAATGCGAGGCTAGTCAGGCTTCGCTGTTCTGTTTTGACATCCCCAGAAAGTCTTGCTTCGTCGTAGATTTGGTTCGTTTTGTTTCGCCATCCCTACGCATTTTTGTGTTCCTGAATGCCACCAGAAGGGAGTGAAATCTTCCACAGAACAGAAAGTGTTTTTTTTTTTCAGTTTCCCCGTTCGCCTCTGAGGGGAAAACAGACGAAGGAAATGTTTAAGTTCAGCCTGGTAGATCTTAGAAAATGTGTAAGCGATCGCATTTACCTACGAGTTGTTGTTATTTGGCTCAATGCTTTTACTGGTTTCAAAGACAGGGCAGTTGAAGTTCATTCTCTTGGTTATTACAACGTAGTATTTGTTTCGTGCGATTCCGTACGAGTAGACGCGGACGGGTTTAACAAAAACTTCTATTGGGACAGAGGATGTCTTTCGAGAGGAGCTCTTCTTTACCTTGGGGAAGGTACTGCAAATCGTGTTGGAACACCACCAGACACCACATAAACTCGTCATTTAACCGATTTTTCTAAGATCTTCTATCCTGAAATGATGATGTAGCGAACAAATTTTAGTTCCCGCGGCGATCGTGAACTCCTTTTCTTCGTCTCAACGAATTGCATTAATCCACTATTTTACCTTAGAGATGAACGGTGGAAGATTTTTATCCTTTCTCGGGGCGTTCAGAAACACAGCGACTCGTAGTCACAGCGAAATAAAACAGACCAGGTTAGCAACGAACCGAGACTTTTCTGCAAAACAAAACATCAAGGCCTGACTAGCCTCGATTTCATGTAGCTCGTCCCGGGCGCCGACCGAGTGGTCCGCCATATTTGCATTCGGTGTATTAATAATGGGCAAGGTGAAGGCGTCGTGAATGTAACGCATTTTATGGATATTATGGAAAAAAATGATTAAAAACTGGGGATTCAGGGATCAGTAAGAGTGTTTCCAGAGTGTTCACAGAGGGAAGCGTTTTCCTTCCCAATATTCACGGTTCAATGCCTATTCTTCTTCCGAGATTTGTTTCACTTCCGGTGTGATGCAGAGAAACGGAGTGAAAGCGAGGGATATTACAGGAAATGAAATTGCTAACAGTTGGTCCCTCGGGGATAACGAGGAAATGATAGCAAGAGCCCGTATCCAGAACATATATTCTAGCAAGGTAACTATGATGGTAGCCCTTCGTCCGTCCGTGTTGCCAAGGTCACAGAGATGATTTGAACAGCGCCCTCTGTTGAAGGCGTCTACTTATACTTGCACACCAGAGCAAACGGCAAGGCTTGTTAATGTTCATGGAGGGTGGAGCCTCTACATCGTGGTCCATGACTTACGTCTTCATGGTGCTGATTGTAAGCCTAAACTCATTACATGCACGAGAGAATCGACGCACGAGTTGCTGGTGGTCTTAGGCGTGCGATGCCAGTGCAGAATAATCTCTAAACAGACGCTCACGGATGAGAATTTCACACACCTGTTTTGGATATACAGTGCTGGATATTCTATCTTCTGAATATTTTAAATTGCAGATATCAGGCCTTGAAATGTTCTCGCCAACGCCTCATGATAATACAGACCGAAAATGTTTCACAAAGTTTTAAACATTCCGAAGCAATCCTTTACACAAGTCCCTGATTATCCTTAACGAAACATTGCTTTGTCTCAGCAGTTTATATAAGCCACAGAAACCGTCGACTCGGACTTATTGTGGTTTTTTTGATAGCCAAGAAGAAGCCCGTAGAGTGTTAGTTATAACTGAGGGTCCCACAGGGGTTTTTGGGGTACAAGGGAACACGGGAAATTTGGCAATGGGAACACGGGAACAAAGCAAAAAAATCGTAGGGAACAAGGAAACATCAAATAGGTTAGGGAACAGGGGAACAAACACAAAAAATTACAAGGCCCTACGTTTTTTACATAAACGTGGGGGTGATAGAAGATTTTCTGCTGTTTTCTGATTTCTTTGGCAAGTTTTTGTTGCCATCTTTCGTGTCTACTCGTCTCTGACCGTTTCTAGCTCTGGCGCTGAAATCGTTCTTTTCCGACAAGGTGCGGACCATTGGTTTAATGTTTAACTTGTCACGTGCAATTCATGCATGACAGCGTGACAGCGTCAGGACCGTGTGTCGATACGGCCGAGGTGTTCAGGTCAGACCAGGTCAATTTTGACAGTACATGTGCAGCTGGTGAATTCGAAAGTCCTGAGGATGGATGTGGTCGATATTGGTAGAAACGTTGACCGTATGTTGCTGCCAGTGACTGCAGCGATTTACCAAAATGGAGTGGAGAAGCCAGCAATGCGCTGGACATTTGAAATGGCTATTGGCGCCATTAGCGACCTAAAGTTGCATGGATTCCTTCAAAGATTAAGAGGAGGATTTGGAATCGCAGAGCGTTGCTCGGAACTTACAATACGCAAATTCAAAGTCTCACTGAGTACCAAAGACTTCAAAGTTACGCCAGAATTCCCAAAGGGACGACTCTTCGAAATCGATTGTCAAGAACAGTGGCAGACTGCATTGAAATACCTCGTGAACAGAGAGCGAGAATTAGTAGGTACGTGTTGTGCATTAACTTATATAATGGCAACCATTCATTGAATGTATGGAACCCTCCAACCCGTGAATGCAGCACGTTTTCCGGAAATGGCAAAGGAACGAGGGATGGCAAATGTCCCCAATATGTCCAGCCAACGGGTGTATTTGCTGAAAGGAAAACAGTCTTTGTGGTCGACTCTTCAACAGGCTCCTTGAGAATGACAAGTGAAGTGCTTCCTCTGGTCAAGTATCTGAGTAATCTTCAGACGTTTGCTGTCATATTTGGCTTGCACCAGAAGAAACAAATGTCACTGTCGTTCACTATCGACACGGCAATTGCCAGAATCCAAGAAGTATATGACTTTGATTGCCAGTGTATAGATCAAGTCAAAGCCTTCCTTGGGACAGAAGCCCAGACTCAAGGTCCGCAGGGAACCGTTTCGTCAGTCGTTGTGGAGGACGAAAGAAGGATCTTGCTTACACTGGGAGAAATTAGAGATCTTTTTCGAAAGTATGCCCCACAGCTTTTGGATGTGTTCAAACTTAAAAGCCTTTTGACGCTGGTAGTGGAGAACTTTTTCTCTGAGATGAGGGCAGGTGCATCTGAAATGCCAATGCAGTTGCAGTTTGATTTCCGCTTCAGTCGAACAATGAAGGAACATTTGAAGCAGATGTGCACAACCAGGTTTTCATACTACACAAGTGCGACATCTCGTTACCCAAGGGTCAAATCTGACTTGAAATATTCAGCCCTACCTAAGATGTCGCCCCCTTCTACAGCACAGTTGACAAAGCAACAAGTCCAGCAAATGAGAGACTGGCGCATGAAGTATGGTCAAAGTGTTCCACAGAAGACTGTGCGCAACATGAGCACCAAAGATAATCCGGGTACTCTGCCGATAAATCTTTATACCCAGGTACAGCCTACAATAACGCCTTTCGATTTCTCGAAGATCGCAGAAGATGGACAGGATGGTGCCAGAACAACTGCTCATCATGATAACTCGCACGAACTCCTTTATACCTCGGGAGATGTTGTTTTTCTTGCATCTGACGCCACATCTGGGCGGACAGTGGTATACGTACTAGAAGAAAGCATCACTGCCTCGACAAAGAAAGCAAAGGCCTGGTTATTTGAAGGTGACCCATTCAATCCTCTGAAATTTTATACAGAAGGTGTTGTCGAGATCAATGTTAAGGACATAGGTGGCTCCTTGGAAGAAACTGTTAGAGGAGATGGCAACATTGAACTTACAGAAAATGAGTTTATAAGGTATCAGTCAAGAATGATTGAATGCGTGGATGCAGTGACCATTGAAGAGGCGAGGGAGATCAGCGAGGGCCTGGATACTGACCAAGATCGTCCAGAGGATGCGAGGCCCAGACGTGCATCACGTGCGAGAAAGAGGCCACATACGGACGATTTTCTTTATTATGACGACTGAAAAGGAGAGGCCATGATTCTTAGCATTTCCCAAGCATTATCTTCATTTGTTGGAAAAAGTTGATACAATTACGATTTGTTTTAATTTTTGTTACGAAATACTTTCACAAAGTCAAAAATATCACAGAAATAATGATCAAAATTTATCAGCAACACTGTAGACCTTCAATCAGTTATTTTGTTTTGTTCAGATTGGTTAATTAGGACGTATATGCAAAGAATAAGAGATAAAATTTAATCTTGAAAGGGTAACAAGGGAACAAGGTGTAATTTTGGACGGGAACAAGGGAACTGAGTTAAAATTTTGAAGGGAACACGGGAACACAGACCCCCCTGGGGGACCCTCATAACTGGAGGTGGTTATCTTGCGGCATTTTTTTCTTGTTTTAAATTTCCTGTAACAACTTTGAGAGAGGACATAAATACAAAAATAACCGATATCAAGCCAAAATAAAAAAATGTCTATGAAAGTTGTGCCGTGTATTGAAAGAATTTATTGAGCTTGCTTAGAATTCTTCATAACTTTAACATGCTAACTAACTGTAGGTTAAAAGTTCTATTTGATTAAAATTAAGATAACGACAATCTTGTGCAATAAAAAGAAACAAACCCATTTAGGTTTCTATCGGGTGAGCCTACATCCACCTAAAAAAATCATTGATTCCTTTAAAACTCCAACATCAAAACGAAAATATCTGAAATAAATTATCACAATTTGTTTACACTTGCTCGCGATATCAAACATTAACTTTGGATATAAATTGCCGTCTCTGTTTAAGCTTGATTCTGGTTGAAAGGTTAGTTAACTTAATAAATCAACCCGACTGAAAACAGCTTCCTGTTTCGTCATGTTAAAACAAACGAAAACTGACCTCGACTAACTCGATTTTCTGAAGTGAAATATATTACCCATTCAAACAAAACGTTCACGGATATGAGTCCACGATGTTTTTCATTTCGTCAAAACATGATTAGATATTCAGGATAGCACTGATTGTCAAAGAACACAACAAAAATGCTTGGATTTACAGAATCATTCACCACAGAATCAAACAAAACCTCCGGCTTGGAAGGATCCCTTGGAGGAGGTACCAATGACGTGGACTGGTTTGCTTGACAATACTGTCCCACCAGGACCCTAGCAAGGTACATACATCGACTGCCAACAACAGCTCCAGGTGAGCTGGCGTAGCGAACCGAATACGAGGCATCTCTCGCGAAGTACACTCCTTTACCCAGTGCAGTGCCTGTGAAGTGAAATCATTTAAAAAGTGAAAATTTGTGAAAGAGCTTACATCTTGACATTCTACAAAATGAAAAAATAGCTGCCACAGTTTTCCGTTTTTTGTTCAAAGGATTCTCAAGAAATTAGCCATGCTTGTCATATGTTACCCTGGAAGGACTGGAAGGTGTATCTTGTTGAGATCTCAGAAATTTCTATGATGGAGGCTATCATGGCCTTTGTAGCTTAGTCCCTGGTAAACTTTGAGTCCTTGTCACGTCTTCTTGGAGTCTACCGGTTTCAAGCGCGATGTCATGCACTTCAAACGTTCGTTGAATTTCTTTTGTGTTCGTGAGTTTTGAAACTGTGTTGAATTGGTCTCAAAATAAAGCACATCGGGCTCTCACAAAGATAAAAGCACCTCAGGACCTCGTTCCCTTTAATGTTTACCGGCTTTAAAGCAAATTGAAAAGTTTTTCGTTAGGTTTACGTTCCTGCAGAATTGAAAGTTAGCGAGCATTCGATAATATGAAGACAGTTGGCTTCTAGGTAACAAAACTGATCAAATCAACCGATCTCACTCCTTTACCATTTGCAGTTCCTGAAAAGCTTCTGTTAAAGCCCTGGGTATTTATCTTAGTGACGCTGTCTGAGCTTGTTCCGTGGAACAGCTGTCGCTCGTTGTGGCTCCCTGCATTGTCTTTATCCATCTTTTCCTTTCTTAGTTGGTAGGCCTGATACAGGTGCGGATTCTGTATGCGTTTGACGCTTACAATGGCCACATTGCCTGCGGTCTGGTGAAACATCGTCTGCACATCCTTGTACTCATTTGATGTGGACGGAAGTTCTACCATGTGAACAGTTACTTCATTTCCGGCTTGATTGCGAGGCATTGGGTCCCAGTGTTTTGGAAGAGAGATCGCTACAAAAATGAAAACTGGAGTGTAAGCATCAATCAAACGAATGCTACTTAGCATTACTTTCTTTATTTACTTGACTGACTCTGTTTATGAAACTACATGTACACTAGGTGATTCTGACTCTTTAAGTTGTTTATCATGACCTCGTGTTCGCATTCGAATGAAAGAAACTGAGCTACACTGCTCTGTCGGTGATTGAAGTCATAGTGTTAAGTAATGATATCGAATCTGTTCAGCAGTATTAAAACTGTGAGAATGAACTGCGGATTACAGAGTGAAGATGTGAATGATCAGGTTTGTAAGGGCCTGAATTTTTTCAGGCTTTATGTTCGTAACTGCGATGATCATTCACATATTTATTCAATCTCAGATTGAAACGATCAAACAATTCAAAACAAATCACCTGTAAAATTGAAACGTCTGTCCCGGAAAAGTTCATTAAATTGGTTTTAAAGATCATGGCCGCTGGAATTACTGAACAACAGCCTCATAAAATTAGTTCCATGAGTATTGTAATAGTGCCTTTATCTTACTGTTGCCACTTCTTTCACTTTTGCAATATTTTCAACAACTTTCTGATAGCTTCCGTTTTAGCCGATCAAACTGCCTGCACTTATGGAAGTGAATCTGCGGCCCCTTTATCGAGACTCCCAAGGAGCGTTTGAACCCGAGAAGCACTTTTTGCAAATGTTACTTTCGATTGGTAATGCAAAGTAACTGAACGTGTTTCTTATTATATAAGTTTGAGTGTTCAAAATTAAAAAAAAAAATAGTTTTTCGATTACGAATGTTATCGGTCGTTTTTGAGAAACCCACCCCAAGGTGTCAGTTTCATATCTGCTGTCAAAGTTCTGGTATTTGAACAGGGAAAAGTAACGAAAGCTATTAGAATTTCTTTGAAAAGTTATTGAGCACTGATGAAAACTTTGACGAATGCCAATGGCCATTGAGGCGCGCAACATTGAGTTGGACCAGCTTACTTGATAGTTTGGCGCGTTCCGCCGCCCTTCTCTGCTCAGACGTGTCATTCAATCGGCGCCAGATTTCGCCGACCATTTCCCCCACCCGACTGTGTTCACCGTGGACAACAATACGATTTATAGCTGAATGAATCTCCAATTTGGCGTCCTGTATCTTGGCGCATTTCTTTAGATCACTGACCTGTTTCCTAGAAAGTTCGCAAATGGTTTGGTGGTTGACGGTTTGGCTTGTAAAGGCCTCGGTAATTCCCTTCTTCAGTGTATCAATGGCTCTCTTTACACCTGCTTTACTTGGACCTGTCACATGAATTACTACTTTATTCTTGTTCCGGGGATCTGGTTGTGCATCTTGTTCTGTCTTAATTTTCTTTCTCGGTGGCTCGTTCCCAGTGCTCGGGTAGGTCGCTTGTTTTCTTCCTGTTCCATGAGCTGTTTCTCATTAAGGAAGGCTTCCATCAAATTAGCCTGGTATAAGACGATTCTAACTTGACGCAAGTTTACACAGCTTCCTAAACTGTTTCTCAAAGCCTGGAACGTGGCTTGAGCCGAATCTACACCCGTAAGTCCGCCAGCCCCGGTTCCAACTGCCGGCAAGGAGATGGTCTTCAGTCCTTTCGTATCTGCCTGCTGAATGCATTTCTCAATGCACAG
Source organism: Pachyseris speciosa (assembly GCA_016490735.1). Classification (NCBI taxonomy): domain Eukaryota; kingdom Metazoa; phylum Cnidaria; class Anthozoa; order Scleractinia; family Pachyseridae; genus Pachyseris; species Pachyseris speciosa. Next base: position 1,554,234 of record JAEMWC010000040.1, read on the forward strand.
CTGAAGGTGCTGTTTGTCAGTAGCACCTACAACCATGTGAATAATGTACGGCGCCGCCAGATCGCCACCACTTGTAAACACCGCTGACCCTGGTGTCTGCTGGCCAAGGTTTCTACACTCGTTCTCTACTTGAACACCGCTGGCTCTAGCTATCGCTTTACACAGTTCTCCGGCGCTGGCCAAGTTCATGTCTGTGCCAATAATGTTTACAATAGCGTCTGTCGCTTGCTGTGTCAAGTCACCTTGAATAAGATAAGCCTCGCATTACTTCATTTAGGTCTACACAAGCCCAATTAAATTTCACAGTTAAATTAGTGCCCACTAGAAGTTATGAGGTTTGTTAAATGAAGATGATGACATTCGCAATTACCAGCTCATCCCTTGAAATACTGAAGGCTTAAAGGGGCTATCTTTCAAGGCATTAAATTAACAAGCCACGAAACCGAAATATGCTCCAGTTTTGTTGTGCCCTTGGCTACGGATGATCAGGACGAAGACGGATTGCAACTTGAAAAAGAGCGCGCCGTTGTTTATCAATTTTCAGCCCTACTATTTAGTTAGAACCATTATCAGTCCTTATTCTTTGCTCGTCTTTCAAGATTTAACTTTTTGTATTTCTGTTGGAGTTCTAAGACCACTGTGAGTATAAAAATGTTCTTAGTCTTGATTCGGCCCGAATTTTGGCCATAGATAGAAAAATACACATGACATAGTTCCTTCAAATTTCTTTCTTAGTTCCTCAATAGGATATTTACCGTCAGATGCTACGTTTATAATAACAAGCATAACCTGTGTTTTCACTGTTTTCAATGAGTTATAATATTACAATTAAGTTGAAATAAAAAATTACCTTGAACTACCTCCACAGTTCTGCGATACTTCTCTTTTAAGCGGTTTGCTTCTTGCTGAAAAGCATCAATGACTCCCTGATCTCCACGAAACAGAACAAACCGAATGTCCTTTACCGGGGAAAGTGGATTGGTCTGGCAAAACGCGACTGCCTCGTCCAATAATATTCTGGAAGCTTCGTGCGGGGGAAACGCTAACTTTCCAGTTCCAATGACAGGGAAAGCGATTGAGTCTCCTCCAAACTCAGTGACCTTGGATAGGGACTTTCGAACGATGCATCGTAAAGTCTAGAATGATCAAACAAGGAAACAACTTGAACTGAAAAGAGAAAACTTTAGTGTACATGCATTACGGCGGCTATATCAACCAGATAACGCTATCACAAGTTATCAACAACTCGAACAGCTTGGCTCACGTAAAAAGAAAGGTAGCAGGACGATATAGGGGAGCAGTGTCACCCAGCCTGCATTACTGGGATAAAACCGAAAGTAGGCGAATTCAAAATTAATGCGAGGTGATGTACAAAATACAATTATAACAGTCGGACAAGACAGGAGTGCTCCAGATATTGCTGTACAACAATTGATGGGCACCATAAGTTCCAAAACGTTTGATTCACCAACATTTTTGTTGGATGAATACTTATAATGTTGCAGTAATGTTAGATGGTGGTGGTCTAGTATTTAACATTGTTATTCCGCAGCTGGTATTGTCGTGGAACAATATGAGAATGTTCAGCTGAGGTTTATGACTTAGTCCATGCACGGACCTGTGATTGATTTGTAACGAACCTTTGAGTTTCCATGATAGCGAAGAAAGAAGGATCCATAATCTAACAGTAAAATGAAACTGAAAATGAAACTCTTAAATCTAACACTTTTTTTTCTAGGGAATCGTTAGTCGACGATTTCAGGAAATGAGCAACATACCTCTTCTCCCTGGCCTCCATCCCATTTAGAACAACACGTGTGGATCACGTGACTGCACGCCAACAGGTAACCAGGGGTAACAGTTATCTCTCCCGTTAGGGGAGCTTGGTAGATTTTCTCAATGTTAGGACCAGCGGCGGCGAAGATTGCTTTTGCGCAGACTCCTTGAGGACTAACAAGTGTATGGGCCTGAAATGTAATGTAAATGTGATCATCAAAAGAGTCGTGTGAAGCTACAATGTTCATGAAATGTGTTGGAACACCTATTGCGCTTCTCTCTCTCTCTACTGTGTTAATTTGAAATGTTTGATATTACAGTGGCTTCAAAATTATAAATTTGCTTACATCTATTGAATTTTATAGCGGTTGGCTTTGAAAAGAGTTTCTGAATAAATAAAATTGATAAATAAATAAATAAGTAGATAAACGAGAAAACAATCAAATAAATAAATAATAAAAGTGTCAACAAAACACCGCTAAGTTCTTTTAACACGCTCAAACGTCTTCTTACGCTATGACATGGAGTTATGGAAATAGAAAACACGACACATATAATTGACAGCGAAGCTGCCTTGGGAAGCATTATTTTGGCTTGTACTTCATTTGGCTCTATAGTGCGAAACATTAGCAGTTTATTTCTTCTCAAACGCAAGCCAAGAGACTAACTAGATACTATAAAAAAAGCTATTTTGTATCGGAATTTTAGCCCAACTATGGAAAAAGAAATCTATTCGCCCGAAAGTGTGCCGAGATGACTGTTTCAAGGTCACTTTTCACTAAGTTGAAGTCTACCTCGTTCCCGAAGCTTTCCCTCGGAAATTGAGAAGGAAAAGACCTGGGAACTTAACCGCGGTCAAACGTAAAAAATAAGAAAAGTCCTTTAAAGATAACGTTTTTACGTTGAGAGCTCAAAGATTATGAATCTGTCATCAGTCTGTGAGTTTACTAAATCATTTTAAATCATGTAAATCATTTAGTAAGCGTTTTAAGGTTTTTTAAAGTGAAGAATGTGGAGACTGGTCGGCGCGGTGTGTTTTTGTTTTCTCTTTCAATGCGTGACTTCAGGAAAACCGATTCACCTTATTGTTCCTAAAACTGTTTTAGTAATTCATAAAATGATTTAGTAAACTCACAGACTGAAGAAGAACTTATCATCTTTGAGCTCTCAACATAAAAACCTTATCTTTAAAGGACTTTTCTTATTTTTTTACGTTTGACCGCGGTTAACCTGGGAACGAGGTTGAGTTGCAGTGTAGAGTATAGATTTATTTTACAGTACACAAACGAACCTGTTCAGTAGCAATATCTCCAACTTTCCACAGGACCTGGTGGCCCTGTGGTGTAACCACTACAAATAAAGAATCCGTAGAGGTCTTGGGACTTGAGTTACTAACGACTGCAGCTGCGCTAGCAGTACTGATCGTGTGAGATGGGTTAACATTTGTTGCCGCTGGTCCACTGGTAGCTGAGGTCGCATGAAGAAACTTCTTTTCAATGCGTACGTAGCATTTCTCTTCGTTATTGACCATTCTCACCAGGCTGTCTAATTTTCCCTTTTGACAGTAAGTGGCGATGCCTGGTTGTACGATTTCAAAACTGTCAAATACAACTTTATCGACAAGTTCTTGAACCATGTCTAAAGCAATCTGCAGGCCTTCTCCAATACCAGTCACAGAAATCCTATCCTTAGCTCTCCACTCGTCAACTCTGACACCGAATCTTTTGAGTCTGGAGTTACTCTCTATGGCTTGGAGTTTCTGCTGGCGGTAATGCAATATGAAGTCCCTGACGTCTTCTGAACATGGGATATGTGCAGTATGGAAGGTGTTATCATCATGTCCGTTTTGAGGTACTCCTGCCCACATGTTTGATGAGGTGATACAGCTAACGCCCAAAAAGGAAGATAAATAAACAATATGCGGTTCAATTGTAAACTTTAACATCCCTCTCGGACAAGCCCATGTCATTTGCTTTTGAATTGGCTTGTTCAAATTCCTCCCTCCTACCTCGGGGCAAAAAAGCTGTTCAACTGCTTTCCCCCTTCATGCCAAACTTATTCTCAGGGCCTTTCCTTAAAGACGGCAACGGTTGGGCGGGAAAAGTCCTGGGGACAAGGTTGTTTGAATGGGATCCCAAAGGACAAAAGTTTCAGGGGCGGATTCAGGAATTTTTTCGAAGAGGGGGTTGTAAGTACGAGAGAAGAAGAAGTGCCAGTGCCAAGGGAATGGAGAGCTATGCTCTCTAAGTCCTTCTTTTAACATAAACGTTTTGAATATGTAGATTTTTTTCATTTTGATTTCAGATAAATTTTATGTACTAAAAAGTAGAGTGGAAAAAAGATACTTAATTGTCGCTTTCTATCTACCTATTTAATCAAACAGACTGGCTTGAAAGAGCACTCTTGGATGAGCCTTTACAATGGCTTAAAATAGCTCGTCTACCTCGAATCTATCAGAGAAGGGCATGGCAATAACTGCGAGATCAGAGAATTGCTCTTCAGACACAGTTGACCTAGATGAGGTCTTGATCGGTTTCATGGGTGAAAACGACCGCTTCAGCTTCTACGATCAGCTTCTGATCTGTAGGGTGCAGCAGGCAATTACCAGGTGATGTATGTGCTACAAAAGAGTGAAAAGACCAACGAATAATATATAGAAGAGGAAAAACTTGCCTTTGATAATTTGTCTGAGATAAATTGAAAAGATAGAAACTGGCATTACACTTAAATTTGACCCAACAACGACTTGACTACGCGTAAAATGTAACGCAAGTGCCACGCTTCTCTCTTGGAGCCCTGAAAAACTGATTCAAAACCACATGGGCGAAAAACACACGCTGAACAACACAGTTCCAACAAATTTGTTTCCATGCATTCTTTCGTAATCAGCGACTGATATTATCCAACTAATAAAAGGTATAAAATTCACGAGTTGGCCCATGGGATCCCTTTGACTAGAGTGATAGTTAACAATTATTCACTGAAGTGGAGGTGAATAGTGGTGGATATTGGCGAGGTAAATATCCACCACTTTCACCGACACTGAGGTGAATAATATTGTTTTAGTATATACCACACAAGCTGAATAATTAGGGGACCAAAACATTACTTTATGTGTGACAATATACCGACAAGTGGTCGGAAATTGCAAAAACCCGAGCGCCGGCTGCTCGGAGGTGAATAGTACTTGCTAATCACCTCCCAATTAACCAATCAGAGCGCGCTAAAAGCACTATTCACTTGTGTGGTATATATTAATAACTATGATTGGAGGGAAATACGACCCCGCCAAAAAACCACTAAGTGGGAGGCTGCCAAGCGAGATACAGATCACCGAGAAAACTTGTATTCTCTAGATCTCTCTCGCTACATCAGTTTTGGCATGGAACTTGTTATTAGGTGAGGTTTGTTTCAAACTAGGCTCAGCCTCACAACAAACGACAATATGAAACACTACGCTAACAGACGGCCTGTTTATCGGCAATCTAAATACATAAGAAGAGCTAAAGGAAATTGTGTAACCAATTACAATTGCCGATCAAACCGGACAGAGGTCTGTTCCTTTGTTTATATAGCCTGCATTGAGGCCACTGCTGGAGGAGGGGGAGGGGGCAGGGGGCGGGGGGGGGAGAGTTACAGCGGCGCGCGCGAGGAAACCGCGCCAGATTTTCCTCCAGCGCCTGATGCTGGATATTAATTGTTTCTATTTCGTTGGTTTGAGTGCCTTTCAAAAGCTGAGGACGTCTTTAGCCCCAAAGGTCCGCAGGAGTGGAAACAGTCAATGTGTCTGATATTGCCGTGACTTCGCATTTCTTCTCAAGAAACAAGGCAAAGAAAGAATTTTGCCATTTTAAAAGTACGCCGTGGCTAAATGCCCGGCAGCCGGGAAGGGAAGGGTCTCAAAGAGACTTAAGGCCCGGCAGTCAAAAATTTCGATAACATTTCTGAAAAATGCCTCATTCCAACTCAGCAAGCCATTATGGAAAGAAAGGTGGCTTCGCGGCTGACAATTTTTACAAGTTTGGGCATAGTTAAGTAGGAAATCGCCATATTCTCGACACTTGCAGTCTGAGATTTTTATCTAAACTGAACGTGAAGTCTCGTGAAAATCTTCGGGCATATTCTACCTTTTAGAAGTACCAAGCGATTACAAAATTTTAATACAGCTCTGCTGGTAACAGATAAGTTTCTGCAAATTGACAAACCAATTACGGGTTGACACATGGGCACGGTTTCACATAGATTAAATGCCCGGCAGTCGAAAATAATTTTAATCTCGCTTCTACACAAAGTCTTCCATGTAAGCCTACTGAAACTGTAATCAGATTTGCAGTTATATATACAAGTTTGACAAGCTTTCCACTAGCGTTCTCTTTTGGTACATCCGTGATTTATGACCTGGCCGACAAGTTCGTTACAATTGTGTATCAAGGCGTGAGTCATGCCACAAAATGTTTGTGTCGATAATGTGGCGATTTCATACTGTGCTCAAGTTCGCAAAAATCTAGTCTCCTTCGCAGCCGTCGTTTGGGCTTGTCACGCAACGCGCTCCCTCCCCACTGCGAAGTCGGACTGCTGCGCTTTTAGAATCCGTTAACCAGCTCGTGAGTCAAGCCACAAATGTGTCGAGAATATGGCGATTTAATACTGTGCCCAAGCTTGCAAAAAATGAAACGAATGGTCAGCCGCGAAGCCACCTTCCTTTCCATAATCGCTTGGCAATTCTAAACGAAGATCTAATACTTTCAGGCTGTCGGAATGAGGCATTTGGGGGCATTTCGCAGAAATTCTATTCCGGTGAATATTTTTGTCACCGGCATTTTGTTTAAATGAGTCACGCTGCCCCAGAAAGTGTGCAATCATTCTTTGTAGGTGATAGTTATGAATTTCCAAAGGTTTCAGATTCTCCATAATAAACCGAGAGAGCGAAAACTACTTGAAATTGATGTGACCAACCATTAGCTTGATAATTGGCAGTTGCCGTTGTTCCTCGCGATGTAATCGTTTTCAGTAGTTTTCCTCGATCTGCCGTCAGCTTGACAGAAAAGGTAAAAATCATATCTGTATACTGCGATCCTGACAATCAAAACAATTGTTTTACTTTAATGGGGAAACGTGTAAACAAAACCAAACGAGGGACGATTTGTCAGACAATAGCCTCAGACTTTAAGACTGAAACGTGTGACCTTTGAAATAAGCACAAATATCTTTGAATCCCGGATTATGGGCGAACTTTCCTTACCTATCTGAATATCAAAGGTGACCTTTCTTTAAACTTGACTGCTGTAGCCACTTGTTCTTGTGGATTGAAGGATAGAAAAGCCGGATTTGATGTTTTCGTGTCGAGTGAACTTTGCCACCTCTTATGTGAGCTCTTCTCCGATGGCGCCAAAATACGTGTCACGTGAAGTCACGCGGAGTCACGGAAGATACCGCCGTGAAACGTGAAATAATACTTCTGTATAAAGTTCCGTAATCTTATGTTACTCTTCCTTCATATTTTCTGTTTCTGTTTTTTTTTGGCCTTTGAAACAAGTGTAAGTGCAATAACCTCCAAGTGCTCGTTTTATGTTGCCTTTCGAAAATTCGCTCCTGCCGGTTTTTTTTGTGGGTGTAGAAGAGGGGGGTTCTTTTGTTAACCATATATCACTGTAAAGCGAATAAGATTACAATCATTTTTGTGTGGTTTAATGTTTGCTTAAACGAATTACGGTCTCAATCAAAGGAAAGCAATAATCAGTAAAACCAATTAACTGGTATTGGAAATCAATAAAACTCGAAACCTAAAAGTTGAACGAGTCGATTTATTATTTATTGATTTTCATACTTAAATTTCCGTTTACACTTTCAATAAACTGAATTCTACAATTGACAAATGGTTTAATGGAGTTTATTTGTTGTGCCTGAGACTTTTAATGCCGAGTGTCAAAACAACAAAATTAAAGCCATAAGTTATTCCTACGCTCCGTCTTTAGGATAGGTTTGAACCAGGAGCCAATCAATCATCTGATAAAATACAATGGCATTAATTATACGTTACAGGCAAACCTGGAAGTAAGTTGTTGTCATTGAAGTGTTGGCCAAGGGTACGCAGTGAAAGAACAGAAAATCAAGCTATCTGCGTGAAACGTTCTCCGAGTCAACCCATCCACAGTTAAAGTATGGTAAGGCGATATCAGATCAGGCAAAATTTTTAGCTTGATTAAAGGAAACCTGCGTGATCGTTGCGAACGGAAGGGGACTGGGTGGAGGTGATTTGCACGAATCCAGTTCTTGGGGGTGTGAAATCGGATTAATACAATGTAGCTTTCTGGGTGATGTATGACCCAGGTTATGAGGCAGTGTTCAAGTAAAGCTGGCGTTATTGTTATTGAATAATTATAAGCCAGTAATTTACACTGGATTTTTCACACTCCGCCGCACTCCGCACCCCGCGTTGTCCATCCAACTTGGAAAAGCTGATGTTCAGTTCTGTCTTCCACTTTTGTATCTTCCCACGTACACCTCCTCAGCGACTCTCAGTGTTACGTCCGTGGCGGTGAGCACAGTCGGTACATGGTTCAACTGTTATCGACGGCGTCACTTACAAAAATAGGTATAAAAGAAGCTAACAACTGATCGAGCAGATTATGATATAGATTATAGGTATGAATAACTCAGGGTGAAAAGACCTGAAAAGTCTATTTATGTCAGCTTAGGCCTATTTCCAAACGTCTTGCTACTGCCATGCCGAACTCAAATGAATTTGACCCGGATGGGCACGACTAAAGGGCAGCACTAATTTTAATTCAGTGGCAACAAATTACACCTGCCGAATTTAATTCTCGAATTTTAATAGTTCGGCACGGCAATAGCGCGACCTTTGGAATAGGCCTTAGCTGGCTGTAATCAACGCCTGTGAATTGAGGTCAATGATGAGTGGAAAAACCAGAAAAATCACTTTACCGCTAAACCCAGGCTACCTTGTGTAATTCAACCAAATATTGGCCGAATTTATACTAGAGACGAGTTATCCGTCTGGACGGATTATCCGTCAGACGGATAACTCGACGAATTATAAATCCGAAGACGAATTTTGACGAATAATTTGTCTAGATATTTTAAGCGGGTTACACGACGGGTGTTTCGGTGTTGAGGAGCCGAGTGGAAGGGCGCGATCCACTTAGTCAAAAATTCCGGAATTTTCGTTTCAGAGGTAAATGGAACGGTAATTTCCGGAAAGTTCATCTCGAAAATTTGGGTCAACCTCTCGAGGTTGTCCATTTTCCCGAAATATCGGAATTACCGGAAATTTTCTGTTCCATTTGGCATTTCATTTCGGTGAGACTCTCGGCTCCCCCAGTTTCCTTTGCTGTCAGATGTCGAAGGCAAGATGGCAGAATCTGCGTTTGCCAGTGGGACGAGACCGGTTTAGTGAAGGGGAAAAAACCGTTCCATTTGACACCTGAGTATTTCGGAAATTCAAACCGAAATTTTTTCTCAAATGGATCGCGCCCGAAATCTTGAAGTAAGCCTCCCAAGAAACATTGCGAAAATATAGAGACCAGTCCCTCTCATGAGGAAACTTCGTCAAAAAACCGTCTACGTTCCGTCTAGATATAAATTTAGAGACGGATAATCCGTCTAAGACAAATTATCCGTCTGTTAGCACGTCTTTAAGACGTGCTAACAGACGAATCAACGTCGGACGAATTTTGCTCCATAATTCGTCTTCGCACCGAATTTATACTAGAGACGGATTGTATAATTGTATAAATTCGGCCATTTGCTCGGATGCAGCGAACATCATAACATGCTTTTACCTTTCTCCTTTCGTTCAACTTCGGCCGGTTCGTTGATAATTACAGACCGCAGTAATTGCGAACAGTTACCACAACCAGATGCCATTTTCATCTCGAGAAAGACTTGCTTTTAATCGCTCCCTTTGCCTTGCTGTTTGTTTTTGTTACCAAATAATTTAGAATTTTATCACAAAGCTTAGAAAAACATTCAATAAGCACATTGCTGTTCGGCTTTCGATTGAATGACAATGTGAAATGAGCTCAAAAACGTCTTTCTTGTTTGCCTTAGAATAAGCGTTGTTAGTTAATGATACAGTAACATTGTCGCAAAAAAGCTGGCCGAAGAAATCTCCACATCACACCGCCAATGGTGGTAACAAAAATGATCGACTGAAATATGATAGCTCTGGTTGGCTAGCACGCAATCTCGTCCCCAGAGCCTACGTTACCCTTGTCCAGCGGAACGGGCAACGGACGCTCTGGAAGAATCCAAAACCGGAACCAGTCTCGATCCCAGACCTCTTCTCGGGCTCCGCGCCTCGAAGTCATGTGCATAAGAGAAGAGCTCTGGGGTCGAGACTGAACCGGAACCAGAAAATCCTGGTTCCGGTTTGATTGCGCCTGCGTGAGGTTTCAGGACAAAAGGCGGCTGTTGATCATGTCAACACGTTCAGCAGGACCAATTTAGGGTAGTCAGCAGGGGCGATTCCACGGTAATCGACCAACAATCAGAAAACAGTCACATACATGTGGTAGAAGCCAACTTGTGAGCGATTTCCTTTGTATAACACGACTCCTTCTAAGGATACATACATCTATTCTTTTAGAGGAAGCTCAGTTACAACTTGCAAGTTTAATTAAGCTTTACATTACCCGCTTAGAGGATACTTATAATATATGTTCGGATTCTCAAGAATCATCGTTTCAGTGTTGGCTTAGAAAAAGGTCGATGAAAGTTTAACCTCGACAATAGTCCCACCTCAATTTTTGTTAGCCCACCCAGAAGTTCTTACTGTAGCTGCTATCTGGAGAACAAGATTTTTAATGATGTAATGAAGTAGACTACTGACTCGGCAAATTTAATTGAAGATTATCTGATATAATTATATTTTTTAGTATTGTTTTTACTTTTACAATGAGACAGTGTTTCAGTACCTTTTCTCGTCATTATTGATGGATTTTTTTGGTTGTATCCTATATGGTCATTGAGCTTTTCTATTCAAAACTTGCCATCCCCTTCCCCACCTTGTCTGTTGGATGGTTTCATAAAAGATACATTTATCTTTCAAGTATACATATTACATGAAATATATTTTCACCCATAAAGAGTTCCCTAAAAATAAATGTGACCTGTAAGGCATTTAACATGGCCCCCTTACTTGTCCTTGAGGAGGGGGAGGGGGGATTGCCTATTTATTATGCCACAACACAGTTTTTGTAACAAATCTATTTATGAACAAATGAAAATCCTGAAAATAGAATATATAGCTGACCCTCACACCTGGCTATTACAATTCTGGAAAATCCTGTACATTTTATTTTATATGTTAAAATGTATTAACTTTTGGCAATATTCTTCCCTAGTTCTGGCCATGTATGGAAAACACTTTCTACATGCAAGTGTCTTTTCCAGTATCCCAAGCTTAGCCTGCACAGCTACAGTAACTTCATTGAAGAAGGAAGACATAGTCTAGTCCTAAGGGCTTTTAGATCCCTTTTCAGATTAAAAAAATCCTGATTTGTTTTTTGGCTGCACATCCAAGGCTAAATCAAGGAGACACCAAATTAGAGGCAATCTTGGGTCCATCAAAATACAGATTGATTCAAAAGCACTTAATTTTCCTTTGACACTGATATATGGTAACCTTGCAATAAATGGAGAGTGTGAGCAATATGAGCCAATAGGAACTGCTCCTATTGCCAAATATAGAATGTTTTATTCAGTTTGATGCCCAGTACCCAGATCATGAATGAGAAAAGAGTGTTGTACTCGTACCCTGAGTCAGATGTTTTTGGCTGCACCATATAACAACTTGATAGAAAATGACAGAGGTCTCAAACAGCAGTATGATTAAAAATAGCTGGAGAAAGTAATTCAATAGTTGTCTATAACTTTATTCCTTTTTACTATTGTCCTAACATTACCAAACATTGCTGCTCCAGTTTTAAACTTAGCCCAATTTCCCTTATGATAAGCCTTCTCTCTAATAAGGATACTACTTCACAAATTAATGTGATCAAGTAAGCTGAAGCCACTCAAAGGGCACTAAGGCTACAAGGTAGTGGGCATTACCCCTTAAATCTACCAAAGCAAAGATTGAGCTTAAGCATGTGGCCTTAGTGCCCTTTGAGTGGCTTCAGCTTACTTGATTACATTAATTTATGAAGTATCCTTGTCACTCCAGCCACATCCCACAAGCTTTATGTTTTCATTGCTTGTTTTATTGATATGTGTACTTGAGCCTGACTATTAGCTATGCCATGCTGATGAGGCCTAACAAGGCCGAAACAGCTGTCCATGGCTGCTAATGCTTGGGCTCAATCTTTGCTTTGGTAGATTGAAGGGGTAATGCTGCTACCTTGTGGCCTTAGTGCCCTTTGAGTGGCTTCAGCTTACTCGATCACATTAATTTGTGAAGTATCCTTGTCACTCCAGCCACATCCCACAGCTTTAAGTTTTCATTGCTTCTCTCTAATAAGTGCAACCCTCCTCAAAAATAGATTGAAAAAATCAGCCTCTGAGGGAGTATTTTACGGTATATGTATAAATTATTAATTACACAATGGATCAATCTCATTAAAGACGACTATATTCTGTTTATATATTGAATCAATTCACTGTCAATTTCTGTGCACAGAAACCATATTGTTGCGAAATTCGACTACCACATTCCTCGTCTAACTTACGTTCTCTTTCAACATGATCTGCACATTGCCTCGCCTACTCTAACTCTTCAACAAGATATTTCAACTCCTTTATCATTGGTTTTGATGTGGAAAGTTTTATATAAACACGAACGGCACAAATACCTTGAACATTGGTCGGAGTACATGTTGTAAATCGACATCTGTAAGCTGTTTGAGAGATATTAAGATTCCATCTAATTTCGCCTTATCTCTACAAATTAAATGCAGTGGTTTCTAACCGTATTATTACAACGACAGTAATTTTCCTTTGCTTGTGATAATTTCTGTAGCTTTTGTTCTGCCATTGCCTGACACTTCGCGAAAACAACTTCCGGTCATGTTTATTCCTTTGTTTTTACCAGCCAATCAGAAGTGTCCTTTTTTGGATTCGACCAGAGGTTCGTATCCTTGGCGCTGGCCAAAAAGGATCGCAGTCTCTGGGAACAAGATTGGCTAGCACGTAACATAAATTTGTTTTCCATGGCTTTCTGTGAGAATTCTGTTCGATAAATCAAGGCCGCTGTTGAAGTACTCGATAAGAATTGTATTTGAGTTTCAATGAAAATAAAATGTGTTAATATTTTATAAAATCCTTTCGTCAGAAGGATCGTGAAAATGTGGTTTATCTCTCCCCTGATCTGCTGTTATCGGCTGTAACCAGTCAAACCCCAGTTGTCAATTGTCTGGCCACTTTTGAAGCGATCAAATTTCGTTCTCATCCGAACATCTTCGGGTAATGGTCGGAATATTGCATTGTCACCTAGCTAGCTTGCTCGCTTTTTACAGAATCGATAGCAATAGTGTGAGATACCACAGGTATCCCACGCAAAAACTGAAAAAAACAAAAAACAACAACAACAACAACTGTTAAGCCGCTGTTACACGTTGAAAGTTTTAGCTGAAACTTGTGTGCAACGGCGCTGCGAAACAAGTTTCAGCAGGCGTTGCACCGTGTAACATGGTCGGTTTCGTGAAACTTTTTCGGCTTCCGTTGCGAGACAAGTTTCACGAAAAGTAGAACCGCTTTCTACTTCTGCAACGGTCGCAACGATCGCAATGGTGACAAAAACAAGAGTTTCACCGTGTAACACCACTTCGTGAAACTGGTCTCGCTAGGTCTTGTTACGCTACGCTGCGTAAGCATTAGAACTAGTTTTGCGGGAATTTCGAGACCAGTTTCAACGTTCCCGAACAAGTTTCGACCTTTTATGTTACACGGTGCAATGCCTGCTGAAACTTTCTCATCGCCGTTGCACACAAGTTTCAGCTAAAAGTTTCAACGTGTAACAGCGGCTTTATAGTAATTCAAATAGTTCATATGAGCCTGCGCTGTACAGCGGTCTCTTTTATCATACATGTGCTTTTTTCAGTCACGCAAGCAAAAAAAATAAAATCATCAACCATTCAATAGATAAAGTCAAGAAATTGTGATATTATAGAAGAGTAAAAAATAAGAGTAAAAAATAAACAACATGCCATCAGTCCGTGCGATATCCCGTACTCGAGTTACCACTCAAAATTATAGTGTTTTGTATGGAAACGCCATCTTGGCGTCCCTTTGAGGGACACCAAGATGGCGGCCGGAAACGAGTTAAAACATATGTTTCTTACTTTACCTATCTCAAGGCTTTGTTCTTTCTGTCGAGCTTTCACATAAACGCTTCTCTTACAATATTGGCTTTTCAAATTTCAAAAACATACGGTGAATCGATGTTTTCATGTAAGTGACATGCTTGTGAGCAGACATCTTTATGCCACGCACTGTGAAAAAACTCTAAAATTCAAACTGTTCTATTTGTAAACAAAGCAGGCTACCGAGCTGAAAACGTGCAAGCAGATACATTTCTAAAATGTCTTTTACGTGATAAAGATAAGAATGCAAAAGTCTGTTTACATTTGAATTTTAGTTTTTTATGACGTCACGTGAATACTCTTTATACAATCAGTTCTTGTTATCCGCCATCTTGTGTGCGTGTCTTTCACTCTCGTGTGAACTTCCCTTCGAGAACATAACAACAACAACAAAATAATTAAACATTACACGTACTCGAGTACACGACAAAGGGAGCAATCTGTAGATCACGCGTCACACTGCTGTCCTTCATTTCACATGCGAGTGTGGGCTTTGACAGATTGTGCTAGCACAATTTTGGGCATATTTCTTCATTACGAGCACAATTTTAACGATTTTTCGAAAAAAAAAAAAAGCACCGCCGGCATAATTAGCATGCAATTCTGATTGACTGTGCAATCATTTGATTGTTCAGAAAGCAGCAAAATCAATTTTTGTCGATTTTTTCTTGCTACGTGGGACCTGGATACGACAGGACGTGAGTCAAGTGACCCAGGATTCCATGTACCTCACTAGCATTTGTACTAGCTATTAAATGTTGGAGTTTCTATAGTTATGTTCTGTTGCTTCAGTGTCTTCCCAATTAAATATATAATTGCAGTAACATCAAATTTTGCAGGACATGATTTTACCACTCTCTTCAATTTTTTTTAGAACACTTTATTGCAACAATACAATACAACTACAAGCATTTAAATTGGAAAAATAAATAAAAACCCACTACATTTACGTTACAAATTGCACCAAATTTGGCAGACAATATTTACAATACTGATAGAAACTTAAGTTTATTACAAGGTAAAAAAAAGGGAAAAAAAAAGGTTCAAAGTTTCACTTGAAATTTCGATTTATGCTTTTCCATATCAAGATGGTTTTTAAGAAAGGCGAAGAAAGCTTGCCAGATGTATAATTCCTCTCTCCTTGATGCAGTATAGATATAGTATTTGGCTAATATCAAGCAGAGGTTCAAGCCGAGGCGAAGAGTGAGGCGATCAGTAGAGCCGTAAATAATTTCTGAGACAAGATAATTGCTGGGTGGGTTGTTTGTGTTCCACGAATTTGTAAAATCTGGTAAAAAAGAACGCACATGAGAACAAGTAACAAAGAGATGTTTTAAAGTTTGTTTCTCGATGCATAGATGGCACAGTTCACTTGAGATAAGCGCATCTCTAAACAAAGTGGCATTGGTGAGCAAGACGTAAGGTGTAATCTTAAATTGAAAAATAGCAAGTCTCGTATCTTTTGTGACTTTAAAAGGGATACTGTAAATAAGACGTATTGTTTCTTCATCAAAGCCAGCATTTTTCATTCTTTTTTCAGCAGCGGGTGCTACAAATTTGGTCTTTACGTAAAACTGGGTAGCCTACTTGCAAGAAAATTTGCCTAATGGTGTTACTGTGTCTTCCGTTAATTTATCTTGACTTTTTGCTTTCAGCTTTTTGATCCCTTTATGAGGGATTGCGTGGCATAAACCATGGTACCTTAGAAGTTTGTTTTTATCGAAAATTTAGATGAGAAATCGTTGAAAGTTAAAAGGGTGCCACCATGGAATATGTTACGAATTCTAGTCACACCAGCCTCATGCCACTGTTTATAGTAGATAGAGTAGCCTTCAATTCTAATAAACCTGTTGTTCCATATTATCTCATTCAAGATTTGTTCCTTGGATTCAGGGTTACGACAATTTATTTCTTGCCAAGTTTTAAGAGCTTCTTCGTAAAAAGTTAATGGTGATAAATCTATAGAAAGATATTTTAGGTCAAGTTACATTGAAATAAAAAACGACCCCCTACAGGCTTTAGATATTCCATCGGAATCTGACACCAGCTAGCAGCAGCAGTACTTTCATTTAACCGCTTGATCCACATTACCTTTAAAGACTTATTGATTATTCCAAAATCGGCATATCAAGTCCTCCTTTTTCTTTTCGACCTATCATAGTTGGATGTTTTATTTTAACTGTTTTCCTCCATAAAAAATCCCTAATAACTTGGTCAACTGTATGAATGAAAGTATGAGGAAATGAAAGCATAGACGTATTATAAACAAGTTTCGATAGTGCAAGGCTTTTTAGGATGGTTATACGGCCATATAAAGAAAGATTCCTAGGATACCATAAATTTAGCAAAGTTTGCATTGAGGTAAGCCTTTCTTATAAAGTTTTTTTGAAAAGAGACTATATCATTTGAAAAATGGATACCAAGCGCAAAGACAGAATCAGAAGGCCAAGCAATTCCAAAATGTTTTGTTTTGTTATGCCGATCAACACCCAACCACATTCCCTCAGTTTTACTCAAATTAACTTCAAGGCCAGATGACTTTTGAAACTCGTGCAACAATTTAAACAAGTTTCCAGCTGAAGACAGGTCTGACACAAAGACAGTGGTGTGGTCAGCATATTGAGAGATTTTAAATTCTCTGTCAAAAATCTGTATTCCACGTATCTTCATGTCTTGTCTGATAGCATTACCAAGTATCTTCGTGTACAGAACAAAAAGGGCGCCGGAAAGTGGGCATCCTTGTCGAACGTCTCTCTGAAGATTAAAACATTCCGACGCATATCCATTGTTCATCACACCTGCAACATTTACTATAGAACACTTCTACTTGTGTTGGATTAGAGGCCAAAAATTGAACTCTTGTAGTGTCCTGAATAAAAAGTCCCACTGAAGCGTATCAAAAGCTTTTTTGAAGTCGATATATAGTGCTATACCAGGTATATTTTCAGTCTCAGTGACTTTCATAAGGTCAAGGATAAGTCTGACATTTTGCCCAATATATCGACCTTTTACATACCTTGTCTGGTCTTCTGATATTAATTCAGTAGGAAGAATTATGGCAAGCCTGTGGGCTATTGTCTTTGTAGCAATTTTATAATCTACGTTTAATGATGTAAGATGTCTCCAATTCTCCAGATAGGATTTTTCTTTTTTCTTTTTCGGAATTACTTTGATAATCCTTTGTCTCTGAGTGGTCATTTTTAGCGAGGGCCACACATCAGCTATTGCTGATCACGTTAAAACCACTGGACACAACATCAAGTGGAATCATTTTGACATTTTAGCGTCGGGCAAAACCGATTATCATTGCAAAATTAAGGAAACCTTATTTATCCAAGAACTTAAGCCAGCTTTTAATGTAAACATTAGTAGTGAGAAGTTGTTGCTTTATTAATAAGGTGTATCCGTTTACATATTTACTGTTAAGATAGTTTTTCTTAATCTCGGTTCCAGAACCCTGTATTAAAAGTATATAAACAGTTTTCAAACATTGAAAATATATTTTGCCTAGCATACGAAACGTCAAGTCTATATAAAATGCGTTGGTTTACCATGTTTATCTCCGCTGTTTGTGTTTTATTGATGGCCTAACAACAAGAGTTTATACGACATTTTTTAATTTGTAGACATGTTTCGATGTTGCAAACATCATCGTCAGTTACAGAATGTTGAAAAACCGTTAGGACTAAATAACAACTAAGCGAAACATGCATAATTAATTATGATGAAGTGGCATGCACATTTGAGTGAGTTACACAGTGTTAGAAAGGATAAAAAAATTTGTTGGAACTATTGTAACAAGGTTAAACATTGATAATTAACTGAGATGACACGGGAAGAACAAGAAAAAAAAATAAATAAACTCGTGAAGGAAAATAAATCCTAAAGCGTCAGTGTCAGGTTGACGTGATGAACTTGTTGATTTAAATTGGGTTTTTCCCAGTTAATGTGCATGGCCTCCTTCAGGAACCGCGCCGGGGGATGGGGAGGGGGGTCAGGGCCACCCCACTTTTCGCCGTGTAAAAATTAAGTAAAAGACATCCAAAAAAAGTACTTTAATGGGATAATAGTGATTGGCTAAAGGTGGCCGACCTCGCGGGAAAACATCCAAATTTATGATTGGACCCTTTCGATCCTGTCTGATAGAATATATTTTAAAACCACGATCCTTACAATTTATACACTTAGTTGTAGTCTTCTGTTGGTGATTAAAATGGGGTTGACGGACCAACGTGACTCCTGCTGTGTGCCCATTGTGTAAAACAAGCATATCTTTAAAAGATTTTTCGATAGGAAATCAAGGGAGTTTCCTCGAATATCTCAGAGTAATGGTTGTTCTTGTATTAGATGCCTTTTGAGCATTAGTATGTTTTTCAAACATGGTATTAAACGATGGTTGAAATTGCGTCACGAAGGGTAGAAGCTTCTTGTGCGTTCTCTGTTGTGGTGTTACAGCTGTTTTTCTGTCCGCATAGTTACTTCTGAGAGTATCTGTTTCACCACTGATTTTGTTTGGGTAACTTCTAGAGATAAGGTGCGTTTTATAGTGCTCGATGTTGTCTGTGAAAGTTACTCTTGAAGAGTTACTCAAGAAAGGCTCAAAGAAAAGCCGACCCAAGAAAGGTTCAGTAATCTTACAGTACTAAATAATCACAAAGACAGAGCAGACAAACTTTGCCTTGCTGACGTGGCAAATAAATGTTTTGGTCGTAACGATAATCGAAAAGGGGATTTCGGTACATCCAGAGAATCCGATTTCGTGAAAGTAAGCGAATAAATGAGCCAAAGTTATGATTACTCTAAAATTTGGTTTATCAACGGAGTTGATAATGTAAATTGACCACCGTACAGGGATTCGATTAGCTGACGTTTCGAGCGTTAGCCCTTCGTCGGAGCGAATCGAGGAATTGTGGGTTGTGTATGGTTTATATACAGAAAATGGAGCTACGCTATTGGTGGTAACATGGTAACGTGAAAAACAGGAATAAATTAATTGAATGAAAAGCGCTCGTTGATGCCGTGGGGATTAAGAGTGCCAATTTGAAAGATCAGTTTTTGCTCGAGATTTTTACGGCTTTCCGTGGTACCTTGATGTAGGGAAAGGCCGGAGATTGACATGTGTTGTTTGGAATGGTTAGGGAGATTAAAATGCCGAGCGACAGGTTTGGATGCGTCTTTGTCATCTTTCTCAACATCACGAAGATGTTCTCGGAATCGGTCACCTAGTCGTCTTCCTGTTTCGCCGATGTATAACTTTTTGCATAATGTGCAGGTTATGCAATAGATAACATTTGCGGAGGTACACGTGAAACGATCAGTGATCTTAACAGATCGCTTAGGGCCCGATATTTTGGCAGTGTTTTGAATGAAAGGACAAGTTTTGCATCGCGAGCGCGCGCATTTAAAAGTGCCAGGTTGTTCAGTTGTTTTGAATGCGCTTTTAACTAGAAAGTTACCTACATTTTTGTCGCGTTTGAATGAAATCAGCGGTGGTTCCGAAAAGATTCTAGCAGTTTCTGGATCATTTTGCAGTATCTTAAAGTTGTTAAGAATGATGGCTTTAACTGGGTTATTATGCGGGTGAAATGTGAGGGTGAATGGAATTCTGTCATTCTTTTCCTTTTGTGACGTCTGTAGTGCTGACTGTTGATCAATCTGCTGAGCGCGGTGATGGCCCGATTGAACTACAGAATCAGGATAGCCACGTTTCTCGAAAAAATGGCACATTTCCTCTGATTTGTTGGAAAAATCAGAGTCATCACTACATAGACGTCGAAGTCTGAGAAATTGAGAATAGGGAATGGCGTTTTTGACATGAGATGGAAAAAAAAACGCCATTCCCTATTCTCAATTTCTCAGACTTCGACGTCTATGTAGTGATGGCTCTGATTTTTCCAACAAATCAGAGGAAATGTGCCATTTTTTCGAGAAACGTGGCTATCCTGATTCTGTAGTTCAATCGGGCCATCACCGCGCTCAGCAGATTGATCAACAGTCAGCACTACAGACGTCACAAAAGGAAAAGAATGACAGAATTCCATTCACCCTCACATTTCACCCGCATAATAACCCAGTTAAAGCCATCATTCTTAACAACTTTAAGATACTGCAAAATGATCCAGAAACTGCTAGAATCTTTTCGGAACCACCGCTGATTTCATTCAAACGCGACAAAAATGTAGGTAACTTTCTAGTTAAAAGCGCATTCAAAACAACTGAACAACCTGGCACTTTTAAATGCGCGCGCTCGCGATGCAAAACTTGTCCTTTCATTCAAAACACTGCCAAAATATCGGGCCCTAAGCGATCTGTTAAGATCACTGATCGTTTCACGTGTACCTCCGCAAATGTTATCTATTGCATAACCTGCACATTATGCAAAAAGTTATACATCGGCGAAACAGGAAGACGACTAGGTGACCGATTCCGAGAACATCTTCGTGATGTTGAGAAAGATGACAAAGACGCATCCAAACCTGTCGCTCGGCATTTTAATCTCCCTAACCATTCCAAACAACACATGTCAATCTCCGGCCTTTCCCTACATCAAGGTACCACGGAAAGCCGTAAAAATCTCGAGCAAAAACTGATCTTTCAAATTGGCACTCTTAATCCCCACGGCATCAACGAGCGCTTTTCATTCAATTAATTTATTCCTGTTTTTCACGTTACCATGTTACCACCAATAGCGTAGCTCCATTTTCTGTATATAAACCATACACAACCCACAATTCCTCGATTCGCTCCGACGAAGGGCTAACGCTCGAAACGTCAGCTAATCGAATCCCTGTAGGGTGGTCAATTTACATTATCAACTCCGTTGATAAACCAAATTTTCGTGTCTCACTTCCCCACCGACGCAGCACCACAGTTTCTTTAGAAACTAATCCCCTCTATTCATTTATGATTACTCTAACTTCGTTTACAGATTACCGTAAGTGTAATTACAAAGTTTATTTTGTCACTAAACTCTTTTTCTAAATGCTTGCATTGAGTTGAAAAGTGTAGAAAAGGATATCACTTGATTATTTGAGTTAATAAAATAGTTAACTGCTGGACAAAGCTTATGAATTGAACAGAATTATATGCGTTTTAATTATTTTTAGAGTTAGTCCCCTCCCTTCACTTGAAAACGCGAGAGCGGCCCTGCCACTTTAAAAACTGCTCCGCGGGCCCTGCCCTTAAGTTTAAGTTGAAATTTAGTGGAGGCAGCAGCAGGGATTTAGAAACAATCCGCAGAACAAGATTCACGACAAGGTTCCGAGCTTTGTAAGTGTTTAAAGATGTGTGAGAACCTGTCAGAAGAGAGATGTTCACGGACGCCTGTAGAAAAATGACGACAGGTTTAGCCGATATAGCAAGCATTACAGCATGCACAAATTATGCATGTTTCACCTTGTTGTAAAAGTGCCAACAAAATTTTTTATCCTTTCTAACACTGTGTAACTCACTCAAATATGTATGTTGTCAATTTCTTGCCACTTCATCATAATTAATTATGCATGTTTCGCTTAGTTGTTATTTAGTCCTAACGGTTTTTCAAACATTCTGTAACTGACGATGATGTTTGCAACATCGAAACATGTCTACAAATTAAAAAATGTCGTTGTCTTTTTAAAAATTGCGGTTTACTTTCTGCTCTCTCGACCATTTGATTTTATCACTGATTTTGAAGACACAACCAGTCAGCATAGTTTCTGTGCTTTGTGCTAATATTAGCATATTTTCAAAAAGTTAGCGTAATTTTTGGCATAATTTCCGAACAACAGGAGCACTGCCAGTGGCATGGCTGTTTTTTTTAGGAGCACAATCTGTAAAAGCCAACGCGAATGTCACGTTCCACCACACTTAGCGGCTGCTCGGGGAGGTTGCTAAACCTGCTGTCCAGCTTCGGCTCCAAAATATCCGTCAGCTAAGGGGATAATATCACGGTCAGTATAGGTTCTACTTTCTTTATTTTCTGAATCATATACCAAAGGATTGGTCATCTCTTGCAATGGACTCATAACTAATGAGTGCTTTAATTTGATGTTTCAGTGTTCTTGTTCCCAGGGAAACTTTGAGGCCCGTTGAGAAGAAGAGATGAAAAAAAAAAAAAAACAAACAAACAAACAAACAAACAAAAAAAAAAAAAGTTCATACAGCCTTTAAGTCCTCTCTGGCCAGTATTTTTCATTCCTGTTGACTTATAAACTACGAGTAGTCCCCTATTTTTTTCTTTGGGATAACAAAGGAAGCGAAACACGCCAACGCGTGATCCAGGCAGAATCACAAATCAGGAATTCAAATTAAACGTTGAACGGAAAGTTCAAGGAAGATGCTTGACACGACTTGTAAAATGGTTCGGTTGATACTGTTGATATGAAAATAAATATATCATAAGTGTCAGAAAGGTTTCTGGAAAACACAGATGTCAGTGGGGCATTGGCATAGTTTCCTTTTATTACTCATTAGGGGACTTAAGATTTGAGTACGAGTACGATATCAAGGACGAGTACGACTTTCAAATTTCAAACTATTCACCTCCAGAGGACCCTCACTCTGCCCTATTGCTTAATAACAGAAAAGGAGATTCAGAAACAGGATTGATGTATGGAGTGATTACGTAAAGCTCACAAACTAGATTTAAAAAGTTGTACTCGTCCTCAATCTCGTACTCGTAGTCAAATCTGAAGGTCCCTGATAAGTTAAACCTCGCCGGAAGGGGAAACAAAACTGTTCGCTGTTTTCAGTTCTGTCCTACCCTTCAACCGGCAAGTAATTCATGTTAACACACATATAGTCACCCGGACATCCTATAATGATAACACATATTTCCCAGCATACTCCTATAAACTCTGGTATACCCCTGTAAAGCCTAGTATACCCTTATAAACCCTGGTATACCCCTATAAACCCTAGTATACCCCAATGTAACCTAGTATACCCTTATAAACCCTAGTATGCCCTTAAAAACTCCAGCATACCCTTATAAACCCTAGTATACCCTTGTAAACCCCAGTATAGTCTTATAAACCCTATTATACCCTAGTAAACCCTATTATACCCTTGTAAAACCTAGTATACCCTAGAAAACCCCACTATACCCTTATAAACCCTAGTATACCCTTATAAATCCTAGTACTTACAAACCCTATTATACCCTTATAAACCCTAGTATACCCCTATAAA
>JAEMWC010000040.1:1600000-1635000 GCA_016490735.1 Pachyseris speciosa
TTACCTGCCTGGAGGCTTTTTGTTTTGGTCCCGACTTTATTAGATGGGTTAAGACACTGTATAAGAATATACAAAGTTGTGTTATTAACAATGGTCTTACAACAGACTATTTTGCTTTGGAACGAGGAGTGAGACAGGGCGATCCCTTGTCTCCCTATTTATTCGTGGTTGTAGTTGAGACTCTTGCTTTAGCAATTCGACAAAATACAGCGATAAAAGGTATCTCGATTGGTAAAGAGGAAACAAAGCTTCTCCAATACGCTGATGACACGACAGCAGTTCTATCAGACAGAGATTCTGCGCATGCCCTTTTTAATCTTCTGGATGTTTTCAGGAAACTATCAGGTCTTAAGATAAATACGTCTAAAACTGAAGGAATGTGGGTTGGTTCCTTAAGAAATAACAAGTCAAAACCCTTTGGTATTAAATGGAGCGGCGAACCAATCAAAGCCCTTGGGGTCTATTATTCCTATGATATTAAATTGCTGCACGAAAAGAATTTTATCGAGAGGCTGGACAGCGTCAAAAAACTTGTAAATCTCTGGTCTTCAAGAGGTCTTACAGTTTATGGAAAGGTGACAGTTATAAAGTCTTTAATTATCCCTAAATTTGTTTATATTTTGTCACTTCTGCCTGCTCCAAAGGAAATCGTCCAAGAATTGAACCGAATATTATTTAAATTTTTATGGAAAGGAACGGATAAAGTAACAAGACTGTCCACGATAAATGTATACGAGAACGGCGGACTAAAAATGATCGATCTTGAAAGTATGATAAAATCATTACGGCTAGCCTGGCTGAAAAGAATTTTTGGAGAGAATGACGGTGCTTGGAAAAGCTACCTTAGAGTTTCACTTAAGCGCTACGGTGGTCTATTTTTATTTTATTGCAACTACGATATTAAAGACCATCATGTTCCTTCCCTTTTTTATTCTGAGTTACTTCAGTGGTGGTCAGAATTTCGAGACGGTTATGATACAAAAAAAGAATGGCAACATATAGTGTGGAACAACAAAGAGATACGAATAAACAATCAACCCATTTTCTATGGAACTTTTTTTGAAAATGGCATAATTTACGTAAACGATCTTTTATTTGACACAGATACCGCAGATTCCTTTAAGATTATTTCAAGCAAAATAGGCGGCAAAACTAACTTTTTAACTTGGGCAGGACTTCGTCACTCCATACCATTATACCTAAAAACCAAGGAAAGCACCCTGTCCGAAATGTCCTTATTGGTAACGATAGGTAACAAAGACTTTGATGTGTTAAAAAAGAAATCTAAGGACTACTATACATTAATAAAAAGCTCAAAAGCTAAGCTTCCAAACAATTCTCAATATCTGAGACAAACTTTTAATTTGTCAGAAGATCACGTGAAAAAGATTTTCTGGCTACCGCATAAGGTGTCCTTTGAACCATACATAAAGGCATTTCAATACAAAGTCCTTAATTCACTACTATTTACTAATACAAAGTTGTTTAAAATAGGTTACATCTCAGACGATAAATGTTCGTTTTGTAAATCAGAACCAGAAACCCCTCACCATCTCCTTTTTCATTGTAGCCTTGTGAAACCCTTTTGGAAAGATTTCGAATACTATTTCTACCTACTGACAAGGGAATTCGTCCATCTTACTCTGCAAGATGTCATAATTGGTATTATCTATGCAAATTACCCTCTACTGAACTACTTGTTACTAGTCGCCAAAGTATATATATGGGATTGCAGAAGAAGTCTGACTCCTCCTATTATAAACGCCTTTAAACTTAAGGTAAAAATTAAGTATGAAACCGAAAAATTTATATGTGTTAATACTAATAACATGGACAAATTTAATAAGAAGTGGGATTTGTGCATGGGCTCTGTACCTTAATTTCCCATCTGCTTATACTATGTTTTTAGAACTGTATTGACTGTAACGTAATTGTTGGGTAATATGTAGCTATGTAGGCATTAGACAAATATTGTAATGTAGTGTAAGTAGCTAACTTTAGAATTGTAATTAATGTATGTATATGTATTGTAAATATTAAAAAGAGAAAAAAAAAAAAAAAAAGTTATCCACGCTTTGAACAACTGGGGCGGTCAGTACAATAGCTTTGCACGCACTGTTGGCTCTCAGCAGCATTTTGCAAGCCCTAAATTCTATGCTTTTCTATGAATAGGTTGGTCTTATTTCAGAGTGATGCGATTTGCGACGATTATTACATTAGATTCCCCACACTGTGCAATCTAATAAAAATATATAAATTTAGGCAATCCTAAAAGCAGAACTCCCAGATACTTTAATGACTTATCAGCTGCGATCACATAAAAAAAAATTGTTCACAATGGTCTCCTAGGGTTCAATAGGGCATACAACGGCTTAAAAGGGCATGACGGGGTTTAGTAGGGTATACTAGGGTTTAAAAAGGTGTGATAGGGTTAACTAGCGTATGCTACGGTTTACAGTAGCGTTACTAGGGTATCCTAAGGTTTACTAGGGCTAACAAGGATAAAATAAGGGTTTACTAGGGTATACTAGAGTCTACATGGTAAAATAAGGTTTACTAAGGTTAACAAGGGTATACTAGGTATGAAATAAGAGTTTACTAGGGTATGCTAGGGTTTACAAGGGTATACTATAGTTTACTAGGGTTTACAGGGGTATACTAGGTATGAAATAAGAGTTTACTAGGATATGTTAGGGTTTACAAGGGTATAATAGGGTTTACCAGGTTACATTAGGTTTTGCCAGGGTACACTAGGGTTTACCAAGGTATACTAGGGTTTCGTAAATACTCTTTGTCTTTGGCCATCGTAGTTTAACAAGAAATAACACACAAACTGCGGTGATAAACATGACAATAGAACGCATTGTTGGAAAACAAAAATAAAACTATATCGTTTAACTTGACGTTTCGTATGTTTCGACATACATCTTCAGAAGTGACCGTTAGGGATTAAAGTAACAACTAAATTTGAAATTTAAGATAAGTAACTAATTAACAATAACCTTGACAGAAGCTAAAAATAATTTGCATATAAAAGATGCAAACTAATAGAGATACAGCTTTTCGCTGCTTACATTTTCATTCAAAGTAAACCTCATCCGCACGCTCACTTTTCGTTGTTTCCGCATCTGTTCGTCACCTTCTCTCTTGCGGTCTTGTTTAAATGAACTGAGGAAGTTGTTGTTACAAAACGGTTATCCTGCTGGTGTTGTCAATTACAACATTAATGATGTTCTGAACAGGCAACAAAACAGACCGAAGATTCCAACCACCACAGTCCCCAAAAAGGAAATAATCTTAGTTCTACCTTATTTAGGAGTACAAAGCAAAATTATTACCAAACAACTGAAGACCTGCATTAGTAAATTTTATGGCTGCATTGATCTTAAGGTTATTTTCCAAAGCGCTCATCGCATTAAGTCTCTTTTTCCCTACAAAGATAGAATTAACCGTTCCCAAATGTCAAAAGTTGTTTATAAAGCTAGTTGTTGGGACTGCCAGGATTTCTACATTGGAAAAACAAAACGCAGATTGCATGACAGAAAAACTGAACATTTTAAAGCGATCACGAGTAGCTGTCATGCATCTGCTATCGCAGACCACGTCACGTCAACTGGTCACAACTTAAAATGGGACCACTTTGAGATATTGGCGAAAGGTCGGTCAGACACTCATTGCAAGATAAAGGAGACTCTACTAATTAGAGAATTGAAACCTACCTTGAATGAAAATGTAAGCAGCGAAAAGCTGTATCTCTATTAGTTTGCATCTTTTATATGCAAATTATTTTTAGCTTCTGTCAAGGTTATTGTTAATTAGTTACTTATCTTAAATTTCAAATTTAGTTGTTACTTTAATCCCTAACGGTCACTTCTGAAGATGTATGTCGAAACATACGAAACGTCAAGTTAAACGATATAGTTTTATTTTTGTTTTCCAACAATGCGTTCTATTGTCATGTTTATCACCGCAGTTTGTGTGTTATTTCTTGTTATACTAGGGTTTATAAGGGTATACCAGGGTCTAAAAGGGTGTACTAGAGTTTACAAGAGTATACTAGGGTTTATAACAGTGTAGTAGGGTTTATAAGGGTATACTAGGGTCTAAAAGGGTATACTAGAGTTTACAAGAGTATACTAGGGTTTATAACAGTGTACTAGGGTTTATAAGGGTATACTGGGGCTTATAAAGGCATACTAGGGTTTACAGGGGTATACTAGGGTATATAAGGGTATACTAGGATTTATAGGGGTATACCAGGGTTTATAAGGGTATACTTGGGTTTGTAAGGGTATACTGGAGTTTTCTAGGGTATGCTAGGTTTTACAAGGGTATAATAGGGTTTTCTAGGGTTTATTATATGACTGGCTCTTTCAGCGGTCAAGATGAATCAATTCCCCTGCTGTGATAGGCTACCCGCGAGGTCAAGATGGAGCCATCTTGACCGCTCGGGATAGCCCGTTCGTCCCGCGTTTTACTTGCTTTTAATGGCGTCCTTTGACCCATATAATAAATCCTTTATTGACCAAGCTTGTTCGGTCAAGATGGCAGGATATTGGCCTCGTTCTTTTTTTGCGTGTTTATGGACCTCGACTTCGTCTCGGTCCATAAACACGCAAAAAAGAACTTGGCCAATATCCCGCCATCTTGACCTCATTCTTGGTCAATAACCCATATATACTAGAGTTTATAAGGGTATACTGGGGTTTACAAGGGTATACTAGGGTTTATAAGGGTATACTGGGGCTTTCTAGGGTATACTAGGTTTCACAAGGGTATAATAGGGTTTATTAGGGTAACACTGGAAAATACTTTAGCAAGGACCACCGTTGCAAAATAGAAGAGCCGGATCCTGTAATAGATCTAACCAGCTATAAAGTTGTAAACTAGCTAGAAAACGATAAAAAACAAGCAAGGCTGGTTACACGGCTAGGAATATATATATTTAAACCAATATTTCGGGAGGCACAGCCTTCCTTCATCAGGGTGTTACATATTATGACCCTAAGATGAAACGACGTTACAATTTAAAAAAGGTTGTAGATGTAACATGATATTATAATAAAGGTAAACAATACAACGTAAAATAAAAAACGTTACAGTTCAGTGAAAATTTGAAAAAAACGTAACATGAAAACAAAAAGAAAAGTATTATATTTCTTCTTTTCTGTTGATTCCTAACGGTTCAAGAGTTTGACCTCTATCAATTAGATATGCTTCTCTGGCTCTTCGTACACCGTCACGATTAGATTTGGACAGTTCTAGTGGAATTAGTTGCATGTCAGAAGCGCTGTGACCGTTAGAGAGAAACTGATACTGCAGTGGGTTTAGAGTTGTTGGTTTGTTTGTCGACTGTTCTACGAAGTTCGTTGAAACGGTCCTTTAGTCGTCCTTTAGTTTCGCCTATGTATTGTTTGTGACAGTGATTGCATTGTACCATGTATATGACATTTTTGGAATTACAGTCAATGTGATGTTTGATAAATCTAGTTTCGCCGGTGGAATGCAAATTATAGGTTGTAAGTCCATCAGTTATGTAGTTGCATGTTAAACAGTTGTGGCCACAGCGAAAGGCACCAAGGGGTTGATTATTTTAAGCAGGTTTACGTAGTTTAGAACTGACCAATAGATCGTTAAGATTGTTAGAAGGTCGGAAAGCAACAAGAGGGGCAGCCTTGAAAACGTCAACGCAGCGGGGAGATGAAGATAAAATGTTGAAGTGTTTGTGAATAATAGATGATACGTAGCGAATAGCTGGATTGTATGTTATGACAAGGGGTACACGTGTAGGTTGGTTAGTATCGGAATTGCGTTGTTTGGGGCAAGTGCTTCGGTACGTGAAATGTTGTAAACGCGTTGTATTTCGTTGTTGAGGAAAGAGAGATTGTACCCGCGTTTGTTGAGATAACACTTAAGTTCGTTAAGACGGAGTGCGAAAGTTTCGTCGGCATCTGCTCTTCTGACGAAACTTTCGCACTCCGTCTTAACGAACTTAAGTGTTATCTCAATAAACGCGAGTACAATCTCTCTTTCCTCAACAACGAAATACAACGCGTTTACAACATTTCACGTACCGAAGCACTTTCCCCAAACAAGGCAATTCCGATACTAACCAGCCTACACGTGTACCCCTTGTCATAAATGCACACAATCCAGCTATTCGCTCCGTATCATCTATTGTAGGTGACGGGTAGTACAGTAGATCTTAAGCCAACCAACCCACAAATGATGTCAAAACGATACAAAGAGAGAGTCATTCGAACACGCAGTAATCGTCTTACAAAGAGCTTTATTACTCGGGCTGCCTGCGTCTCGCGCGGCGCCTGGGTCTAAGATTATCGACGGTTCTTCTTTTTCGTCGTCGAGTATCATCCGCAAAGCTCACTTCCGGCGTTTCTGCGCAAGCGCTAACTATTTTTAACAGAGTGATGCCTGTTGTCACGTATCGGAAAATGTCGATTCACCTTGTGTCTTTTGAAGTCTGAACAAACAATATGTTAAGAGACGTGTCTATGCGAATGTTTGCAAGTTCAACGGCGAGAAGAAAGCTTTTAACATGAGTAAACTTAACTCCAGATGGACTGCCGTGTTTCCTCGTGTCTGCTTCAGTAGACTGCGAGTAGTCTCTAATTTTGGCGATGGATTGTGGGGCGGGCGAAAGACACGTGCGCGCGCGAAGTTGCGAGGAGACGCGACGCGAGGGGAGCGCCAAAAATTAGAGACTACAGACAAAGGGAGTTTGACCTTTCACGGCCGAGTGATTCAGAAATGTAAATCTCATATCAACAGCAAGAATGATGTCTGTTGTCAAGTATCGGAAAACGTCGATTCACCTTGTGTCTTTGAAGTCTGAACAACTAATATGTTAAGAGAAGTGTCTATACCAATGTTTGCAAGTTCAACAGCGAGAAGAAAGCTTTTAACATGACCAAAATTTAACTCCAGATGGACTGCCGTGTTCCCCGTATACGCTCCATTGAGATGTACATTTTGTTGAATAACTCAAGTACGGGATATCACACACTCCTGAGACTTTGACAGGTAGTTTATTTACTATTTTCCCACAATATCTCAATTTATGGACTTTAATCTTTGAATGATAAGCGATTAGTTTTTACAAATGTACTAGCGTCACTTGAAACTGTCCAGAAACGTTCCTTTCTTGTGTTTCAAATGATCCTGGACTGACGTATTTGTAAACAGTTTCACTCTGCTAATTAATTTTCTACTCAAATTTCACCGAGACTCCATTAACGTTTATGCGAAAAAATCCTACATCGTTCGATAAGCGTTTCCTTTCTCAAACAATTATCCATCGAAGCGAAAACAAGTGTGCTTAGTTTTTTTTGGAATCAATACACTATTTTTATCACCTTGCATAACGATAAACCTCTGTGGCCTAAAGGTCATTGTTCCTGCCTGTGACGCAGCTAACCCGGGTTCGATGTCTTTTAGTGGTATATATCACGGGCTTTATTTTTTCTGTTTCTCTTTTTCTTGTTCTTTTAGAAATATTTTTTACAAGTGTTATAATTATTGTTCTCAATGGTTGAGCTGTATTTTAAAGGAATATATGTTGATAGAGGTCCTAAAGAAATAGACTCCAACACAAGCTAACACAATGCGTCCGATGTAAGAAAGACAGACTTCCCTCTATTCTTTTGTTTAGCGCTAAATTAGGGATACAATACTGTTTTTTGCAAGCCCGAGTTTAGGCTAATTGTAGCCTCTTGTCCTCTCCAAGTTCAGTTTCGGTCTCTCTCAAATCTTTCTTGCGAGGAATCCAATGATTCTAAGATCCGATGAATAAGACGAGAAAGATGCAAACGAAGCAAAAGATGCGGTCGA
The DNA here is from genome assembly GCA_016490735.1 of Pachyseris speciosa. Classification (NCBI taxonomy): domain Eukaryota; kingdom Metazoa; phylum Cnidaria; class Anthozoa; order Scleractinia; family Pachyseridae; genus Pachyseris; species Pachyseris speciosa. Next base: position 1,607,849 of record JAEMWC010000040.1, read on the forward strand.
TGCGAAAGAGGCGGGAAATGCGGTTCGAACTAGAACACAAAATAAGCAAAAACTAGCTATCTCAGGACTCTAAAATATTGCAAATCCGACACGCAATAACGCATGTGCCTGCATAAACTAACTTTAGAGAAAATTAGCGACTGATGTAACGTCTATCTTTACATATACAGGGAAATAAAACGAAATTGACTTACTTTAGTCTCCGCAGGTATATATCTAGAATCTTTGAGTCGTCTTCGTAAGGAAAGGGTCATCCTTGTCCTAGCTTATTGTTCTTCTATTCTGATTTTTGTCACACCCAACATGGGTTTTAATTCACATGAAAGCGAGGTAAGCTATCGAGTTACTAAAGACAAAGTGATAAATAGACACTGGGCGTGTAAAAATAACATCTATTATTCACAAACACTTCAACATTTTATCTTCATCTCCCCGCTGCGTTGACGTTTTCAAGGCTGCCCCTCTTGTTGCTTTCCGACCTTCTAACAATCTTAACGATCTATTGGTCAGTTCTAAACTACGTAAACCTGCTTAAAATAATCAACCCCTTGGTGCCTTTCGCTGTGGCCACAACTGTTTAACATGCAACTACATAACTGATGGACTTACAACCTATAATTTGCATTCCACCGGCGAAACTAGATTTATCAAACATCACATTGACTGTAATTCCAAAAATGTCATATACATGGTACAATGCAATCACTGTCACAAACAATACATAGGCGAAACTAAAGGACGACTAAAGGACCGTTTCAACGAACATCGTAGAACAGTCGACAAACAAACCAACAACTCTAAACCCACCGCCGTATCAGAACATTTTCTCTCTAACGGTCACAGCGCTTCTGACATGCAACTAATTCCACTAGAACTGTCCAAATCTAATCGTGACGGTGTACGAAGAGCCAGAGAAGCATTTCTAATTGATAGAGGTCAAACTCTTGAACCGTTAGGTATCAACAGAAAAGAAGAAATATAATACTTTTCTTTTTGTTTTCATGTTACGTTTTTTTCAAATTTTCACTGAACTGTAACGTTTTTTATTTTACATTGTATTGTTTACCTTTATTATAATATCATGTTACATCTACAACTTTTTTTAAATTGTAACGTCGTTTCATCTTAGGGTCATAATATGTAACACCCTGATGAAGAAAGGCTGTGCCTCCCGAAATATTGGTTTAAATATATATATTCCTAGCCGTGTAACCAGCCTTGCTTGTTTTTTACCGTTTTCTACTAGGGTTTATAAGGGTATACTGGGTCTAAAAGGGTGTACTAGAGTTATATAACAGTGTACTAGGGTTTATAAGGGTATACCAGGGTATATAGGAGTATACTAGGGTTTATAAGGGTATACTGGGGTTTATAAGGGCATACTAGGGTTTATAGGGGTATACTAGGGTATATAGGGGTATACTAGGGTTTATAGGGGTATACCAGGGTTTATAAGGGTATACTGGGGTTTTCTAGGGTATACTAGGTTTTACAAGGGTATAATAGGGTTTACTTGGGTATACTAGGGTTTATAAGGGTATACTGGGGTTTACAAGGGTATACTAGGGTTTATAAGGGTATACTGGGGTTTATAAGGGCATAGTAGGGTTTATAAGGGTATACTAGGGTACATAGGGGTATACTAGGGTTTATAGGGTATACCGGCTTTATAAGGGTAACTAGGGTTTATACGGATATACCAGAGTTTATAGGGGTATGCTGGGATATCATTATAGGATGTCCTGGTGACTATATGTGTGTTAACATGTTAAAAGGTCACACGTAAAAAAGTAAGAAAAGTCCTTCAAAGATAAGGTTTTTACGTTGAGAGCTCAAAGATGATAAGTTTTTCTTCAGTCTGTGAGTTTACTAAATCATTTTATGAATTACTAAAACAATTTTAGGAAGAACAAGAGGCTACAATTAGCCTAACTCGGGCTTGCAAAAAACAGTATTGTATGCCTACCTTAGCGCTAAACAAAAGAATAGAGGGAAGTCTGTCTTTCTTACATCGGGCGCATTGTGTTTAGCTTGTGTTGGAGTCTATTTCTTTAGGACCCCTATCAACATATATTCCTCTAAAATACAGCTCAACCATTGAGAACAATAATTATAACACTTGTAAAAAATATTTCTAAAAGAACAAGAAAAAGAGAAACGGAAAAAATAAAGCCCGTGATATATACCACTAAAAGACATCGAACCCGGGTTAGCTGCGTCACAGGCAGGAACAATGACCTTTAGGCCACAGAGGTTTATCGTTGTGCAAGGTGATAAAAATAGTGTATTGATTCCCAAAAGAAACTAAGCACACTTGTTTTCGCTTCGATGGATAATTGTTTGAGAAAGGAAACGCTTATCGAACGATGTAGGATTTTTTCGCATAAACGTTAATGGAGTCTCGGTGAAATTTGAGTAGAAAATTAATTAGCAGAGTGAAACTGTTTACAAATACGTCAGTCCAGGATCATTTGAAACACAAGAAAGGAACGTTTCTGGACAGTTTCAAGTGACGCTAGTACATTTGTAAAACCTAGTCGCTTATCATTCAAAAATTGAAGTCCAGAAATTGAGATATTGTGGGAAAATAGTAAATAAACTACCTGTCAAAGTCTCAGGAGTGTGTGATATCCCGTACTTGAGTTATTCAACAAAATGTACATCTCAATGGAGCGTATACGGGGAACACGGCAGTCCATCTGGAGTTAAATTTTGGTCATGTTAAAAGCTTTCTTCTCGCTGTTGAACTTGCAAACATTGGTATAGACACTTCTCTTAACATATTAGTTGTTCAGACTTCAAAGACACAAGGTGAATCGACGTTTTCCGATACGTGACAACAGGCATCATTCTTGCTGTTGATATGAGATTTACACTTCCGAATCACTCGGCCGCGAAAGGTCAAAATCCTTTGTCTGTAGTCTCTAATTTTTGGCGCTCCCTCGCGTCGCGTCTCCTCGCAACTTCGCGCGCGCACGTGTCTTTCGCCCGCCCCACAATCCATCGCCAAAATTAGAGACTACTCGCAGTCTACTGAAGCAGACACGAGGAAACATGGCAGTCCATCTGGAGTTAAACACGAAAATTTGGTTTATCAACGGAGTTGATAATGTAAATTGACCACCGTACAGGGATTCGATTAGCTGACGTTTCGAGCGTTAGCCCTTCGTCGGAGCGAATCGAGGAATTGTGGGTTGTGTATGGTTTATATACAGGAAATGGAGCTACGCTATTGGTGGTAACATGGTAACGTGAAAAACATGAATAAATTAATTGAATGAAAAGCGCTCGTTGACACCGTGGGGATTAAGAGTGCCAATTTGAAAGATCAGTTTTTGCTCGAGATTTTTACGGCTTTCCGTGGTACCTTGATGTAGGGAAAGGCCGGAGATCGACATGTGTTGTTTGGAATGGTTAGGGAGATTAAAATGCCGAGCGACAGGTTTGGATGCGTCTTTGTCATCTTTCTCAACATCACGAAGATGTTCTCGGAATCGGTCACCTAGTCGTCTTCCTGTTTCGCCGATGTATAACTTTTTGCATAATGTGCAGGTTATGCAATAGATAACATTTGCGGAGGTACACGTGAAACGATTAGTGATCTTAACAGATCGCTTAGGGCCCGATATTTTGTCAGTGTTTTGAATGAAAGGACAAGTTTTGCATCGCGAGCGCGCGCATTTAAAAGTGCCAGGTTGTTCAGTCGTTTTGAATGCGCTTTTAACTAGAAAGTTACCTACATTTTTGTCGCGTTTGAATGAAATCAGTGGTGGTTCCGAAAAGATTCTAGCAGTTTCTGGATCATTTTGCAGTATCTTAAAGTTATTTAGAATGATGGCTTTAACTGGGTTATTATGCGGGTGAAATGTGAGGGTGAATGGAATTCTGTCATTCTTTTCCTTTGTGACGTCTGTAGTGCTGACTGTTGATCAATCTGCTGAGCGCGGTGATGGCCCGATTGAACTACAGAATCAGGATAGCCACGTTTCTCGAAAAATTCTCACAGTTATTTGTTGTATTCATCTTCACATCCATCTCATGTCAAAAACGCCATTCCCTATTCTCAATTTCTTAGACTTCGACGTCTATGTAGTGATGACTCTGATTTTTCCAACAAATCAGAGTAAATGTGCCATTTTTTCGAGAAACGTGGCTATCCTGATTCTGTAGTTCAATCGGGCCATCACCGCGCTCAGCAGATTGATCAACAGTCAGCACTACAGACGTCACAAAAGGAAAAGAATGACAGAATTCCATTCACCCTCACATTTCACCCGCATAATAACCCAGTTAAAGCCATCATTCTAAATAACTTTAAGATACTGCAAAATGATCCAGAAACTGCTAGAATCTTTTCGGAACCACCACTGATTTCATTCAAACGCGACAAAAATGTAGGTAACTTTCTAGTTAAAAGCGCATTCAAAACGACTGAACAACCTGGCACTTTTAAATGCGCGCGCTCGCGATGCAAAACTTGTCCTTTCATTCAAAACACTGACAAAATATCGGGCCCTAAGCGATCTGTTAAGATCACTGATCGTTTCACGTGTACCTCCGCAAATGTTATCTATTGCATAACCTGCACATTATGCAAAAAGTTATACATCGGCGAAACAGGAAGACGACTAGGTGACCGATTCCGAGAACATCTTCGTGATGTTGAGAAAGATGACAAAGACGCATCCAAACCTGTCGCTCGGCATTTTAATCTCCCTAACCATTCCAAACAACACATGTCGATCTCCGGCCTTTCCCTACATCAAGGTACCACGGAAAGCCGTAAAACTCTCGAGCAAAAACTGATCTTTCAAATTGGCACTCTTAATCCCCACGGTGTCAACGAGCGCTTTTCATTCAATTAATTTATTCATGTTTTTCACGTTACCATGTTACCACCAATAGCGTAGCTCCATTTCCTGTATATAAACCATACACAACTCACAATTCCTCGATTCGCTCCGACGAAGGGCTAACGCTCGAAACGTCAGCTAATCGAATCCCTGTACGGTGGTCAATTTTACATTATCAACTCCGTTGATAAACCAAATTTTCGTGTTTCACTTCCCCACCGACGCAGCACCACAGTTTCTTTAGAAACTAATCCCTTTATTCATCTGGAGTTAAGTTTACTCATGTTAAAAGCTTTCTTCTCGCCGTTGAACTTGCAAACATTCGCATAGACACTTCTCTTAACATATTGTTTGTTCAGACTTCAAAAGACACAGGGTGAATCGACATTTTCCGATACGTGACAACAGGCATCACTCTGTTAAAAATAGTTAGCGCTTGCGCAGAAACGCCGGAAGTGAACTTTGCGGATGATACTCGACGACGAAAAAGAAGAACCGTCGGTAATCTTAGACCCGGGCGCCGCGCGAGACGCGGGCAACCCGATTAATAAGGTGAATCGGTTTTCCTGAAGTCACGCATTGAAACAGAAAACAAAAACATACCGCGCCGAACAGTCTCCACATTCTTCGCTTTAAAAAACCTTAAAAACTTTTTTAGTAATTCATGAAATGATTTAGTAAACTCACAGACTGATGAAAGACTCATCATCTTTGAGCTCTCAACGTAAAAACCTTATCTTTAAAGGACTTTTCTTCTTTTTTTTACGTTTGACCGCGGTTAAGTTAACATGAACAAGAGGCTACAATTAGCCTAAACTCAGGCTTGCAAAAAACAGTATTGTATCCCTAACTTAGCGCTAAACAAAAGAATAGAGGGAAGTCTGTCTTTCTTACATCGGACGCATTGTGTTTAGCTTGTGTTGGAGTCTCTTTCTTTAGACCCCTATCAACATATATTCCTCTAAAATACAGCTCAACCATTGAAAACAATAATTATAAACACTTGTAAAAAATATTTCTAAAAGAACAAGAAAAAGAGAAGCAGAAAAAATAAAGCCCGTGATATATACCACTAAAAGACATCGAACCCGGGTTAGCTGCGTCACAGGCAGGAGAGGTTTATCGTTTTGCAAGGTGATAAAAATAGTGTAATTGTTCCAACAAAAAACTAAGCACACTTGTTTTCGCTTCGATGGATAATTGTTTGAGAAAGGAAACGCTTATCGAACGATGTAGGATTTTTTCGCATAAACGTTAATGGAGTCTCGGAGAAATGTGAGTAGAAAATTAATTAGTAGAGTGAAACTGTTTACAAATACGTCAACCAGGGTCATTTGAAACACAAGAAAGGAACGTTTCTGGACAGTTTCAAGTGACGCTAGTACATTTGTAAAAACTAATCGCTTATCATTCAAAGATTAAAGTCCATAAATTGAGATATTGTGGGAAAATAGTAAATAAACTACCTGTCAAATGTACATCTCAATGGAGTGGATACGGGGAACACGGCAATCCATCTGGAGTTAAATTTTGGTCATGTTAAAAGCTTTCTTCTCGCTGTTGAATTTGCAAACATTGGTATAGACACTTCTCTTAACATATTAGTTGTTCAGACTTCGAAGACACAAGGTGAATCGACGTTTTCCGATACGTGACAACAGACATCATTCTTGCTGTTGATATGAGATTTACACTTCTGAATCACTCGGCCGTGAAAGGTCAAACTCCCTTTGTCTGTAGTCTCTAATTTTTGGCGCTTTCCTCGCGTCGCGTCTCCTCGCAACTTCGCGCGCGCACGTGTCTTTCGCCCGCCCCACAATCCATCGCCAAAATTAGAGACTACTCGCAGTCTACTGAAGCAGACACGAGGAAACACGGCAGTCCATCTGGAGTTAAGTTTACTCATGTTAAAAGCTTTCTTCTCGCCGTTGAACTTGCAAACATTCGCATAGACACTTCTCTTAACATATTGTTTGTTCAGACTTCAAAAGACACAAGGTGAATCGACATTTTCCGATACGTGATAACAGGCATCACTCTGTTAAAAATAGTTATCGCTTGCGCAGAAACGCCGGAAGTGAGCTTTGTGGATGATACTCGACGACGAAAAAGAAGAACCGTCGGTAATCTTAGACCCGGGCGCCGCGCGAGACGCGGGCAGCCCTAGTAATTATATGCCCTTCAACCCTTGCGGAGGTAGGTACTTGGTATGTCACTTGGTATATGATAATTATAGGTAAGTACGTAGTGTAACTATCATATAGTGGTTTACCGTGGTGACATATGGTGTGGCAAGTATTAGTAGCATACATGGACATACATAGGTATACATGACCATACACGGCCATACACGGGCATACAAAGCCATACATGAGCGTACACGGGCATACAAAAGTATACTTGCACATACACGGGCATGCATGGCCCTACACGGACGTACACGGCCATACACGGGCATACATGGCCATACACTGGCGTACATGGGCATACACAGGTATACACAGGTATACACAAGTATACATGGCCATACATGGGCGTACACGGGCATACACAAGTATACTTGAACGTACATGGGCATACATGGCCATACACGGGCGTACACGGCTATACACGGGCATACATGGCCATACACTGGCATACATGGGCGTACACAGGTATACACAAGCATACATGGCCATACATGGGCATACACGGCATACACAAGTATATATGGACATACATGGCTATACATGGCACATATACATGGCGATACATGGGCGTACACGGGCATACACAAGTATACATGGACATACATGGGTATACATGGCCATACACGGGCGTACACGGCTATACACGGGCATACATGGCCATACACTGGCGTACATGGGCATACACAGGTATACACAGGTATACACAAGTATACATGGCCATACATGGGCGTACACAAGTAAACTTAGACATAAATGGGCATACATGGCCATACACGGGCGTACACGGCTATACACGGGCACACATGGCCATACACTGGCGTACATGGGCATACACAGGTATACACAGGTATACACAAGTATACATGGCCATACATGGGCGTACACGGGCATACACAAGTATACATGGACATACATGGGTATACATGGCCATACACGGGCGTACACGGCTATACACGGGCATACATGGCCATACACTGGCGTACATGGGCATACACAGGTATACACAGGTATACACAAGTATACATGGCCATACATGGGCCTACACAAGTATACTAAGACATACATGGGCATACATGGCCATACACGGGCGTACACGGCTATACACGGGCACACATGGCCATACACTGGCGTACATGGGCATACACAGGTATACACAGGTATACACAAGTATACATGGCCATACATGGGCGTACACGGGCATACACAAGTATACATGGACATACATGGGTATACATGGCTATATACGGGCGTACACGGCTATACACGGGCATACATGGCCATACACTGGCGTACATGGGCATACACAGGTATACACAAGTATACATGGCCATACATGGGCGTACACGGCATACACAAGTATAAATGGCCATACATGGGTATACATGGCCATACACGGGCGTACACGGGTATAAACGGGCATACATGGCCATACACAAGTATACATGAACATACACGGTATACACGAGCGTACACAGGTATACACGGACATACACGGCTATACACGGGCATACATGGCCATACACAAGTATACATGGATGTACACAGGCGTACATGGGTATACACGAGCATACACGGCTATACACAGGCGTACATGGCCATACACTGGCGTACATGGGCATACACAGGTATACACAGGTATACACAAGTATACATGGCCATACATGGGCGTACACAAGTATACTTAGACATACATGGGCATACATGTACATACACGGGCGTACACGGCTATACACGGGCATACATGGCCATACACTGGCGTACATGGGCATACAAAGGTATACACAGGTATACACAAGTATACATGGCCATACATGGGCGTACACGGGCATACACAAGTATACATGGACATACATGGGTATACATGGCCATACACGGGCGTACACGGGTATAACGGGCATACATGGCCATACACAAGTATACATGAACATACACGGGTATACACGGTTTACACAGGTATACACGGACATACACGGCTATACACGGGCATACATGGCCATACACAAGTATACATGGATGTACACAGGCGTACATGGGTATACACGAGCATACACGGCTATACACGGCATACATGGCCATACACTGGCGTACATGGGCATACACAGGTATACACAGGTATACACAAGTATACATGGCCATACATGGGCGTTCACGGGCATACACAAGTATACTTGACATACATGGGTATACATGGCCATACACGGGCGTACACGGCTATACACGGGCATACATGGCCATACACTGGCGTACATGGGCATACACAGGTATACACAGGTATACACAAGTATACATGGCCATACATGGGCGTACACAAGTATACTTAGACATACATGGGCATACATGTACATACACGGCGTACACGGCTATACACGGGCATACATGGCCATACACTGGCGTACATGGGCATACACAGGTATACACAGGTATACACAAGTATACATGGCCATACATGGGCGTACACGGGCATACACAAGTATACATGGACATACATGGGTATACATGGCCATACACGGGCGTACACGGGTATAAACGGGCATACATGGCCATACACAAGTATACATGAACATACACGGGTATACACGGGCGTACACAGGTATACACGGACATACACGGCTATACACGGGCATACATGGCCATACACAAGTATACATGGATGTACACAGGCGTACATGGGTATACACGAGCATACACGGCTATACACGGGCATACATGGCCATACACTGGCGTACATGGGCATACACAGGTATACACAGGTATACACAAGTATACATGGCCATACATGGGCGTACACGGGCATACACAAGTATACTTGGACATACATGGGCATACATGGCCATACACGGCGTACACGGCTATACACGGGCATACATGGCCATACACTGGCGTACATGGCATACACAGTATACACAGGTATACACAAGTATACATGGCCATACATGGGCGTACACGGGCATACACAAGTATACATGGACATACATGGGTATACATGGCCATACACGGCGTACACGGGTATAAACGGGCATACATGGCCATACACAAGTATACATGAACATACACGGGTATACACGGGCGTACACAGGTATACATGGACATACATGGCTATACACGGGCATACATGGCCATACACAAGTATACATGGACGTACACGGGGTACATGGCTGTACACGTACATACACGGCTATACACGGGCATACATGGCCATACACTGGCGTACATGGGCATACACAGGTATACACAGGTATACACAAGTATACATGGCCATACATGGGCGTACACGGGCATACACAAGTATACTTGGACATACACGGGCATACATGGCCATACACGGGCGTACACGGCTATACACGGGCATACATGGCCATACACTGGCGTACATGGGCATACACAGGTATACACAGGTATACACAAGTATACATTGCCATACATGGGCGTACACGGGCATACACAAGTATACTTGGACATACATGGGCATACATGGCCATACACGGGCGTACACGGCTATACACGGGCATACATGGCCATACACTGGCGTACATGGGCATACACAGGTATACACAAGTATACATGGCCATACATGGGCGTACACGGGCATACACAAGTATACATGGACATACATGGTATACATGGCCATACACGGGCGTACACGGTTATAAACGGGCATACATGGCCATACACAAGTATACATGAACATACACGGGTATACACGGGCGTACACAGGTATACACGGACATACATGGCTATACACGGGCATACATGGCCATACACAAGTATACATGGACGTACACGGGCGTACATGGGTTTACACGGACATAAATGGCTATACATGGGCATACATGGCCATACACTGGCGTCCATGGGCATACACAGGTATACACGGGCATACACAAGTATACATGGCCATACATGGGCGTACACGGGCATACACAAGTATACTTGGACATACATGGGCATACATGGCCATACACGGGCGTACACGGTATACACGGGCATACATGGCCATAAAGAAGTATACATGGCCATACACGGACATACATGGCTATACACGGGCATACATGGCCATACACTGGCGTCCATGGCGTCCATACACTGGCGTCCATTTCCGAAACACTTATTCTTGTAAGTATCTAACTGAATTCTTACGAAACGGCTAAAAGAATTACAGGAACGTAAAGGTAGAGAAGCCATTTTGAGATCTAAAATGCACTGGATCAAAAACGACGAGAGTCCAACTATAATTATTTCTTTAATCCTGAGAAAATCAGTAACTCATTAGCGTGAGAAAGACGTTTTATCTCAAATCACAACTTATTGTTGGAAATGAGGAAACAGTACTGACAGATATAAGCAATTAATAAAGAAATCGAATAGTGATTCTTTCCAGAACTCTACAAGATAGCTTCGAAGAAAATTTTCACTGACGTGTTAACTTACAATATAAAAGTCAATGAAATATCGCCTTAGGAAGTTGATCCAGCCCCTAAATGAAGTAAAAGACTGTATCATATAAACTCTTGTTGTTAGGCCATCGTAGCTTGATTAAAGATAAACACAAACAATGCATTAAAAGTATATAAACAGTTTTCAAAAATTGTATCGGTCACTTTTGAAAATGTATGTTGCCCAGCATACGAAACGTCAAGTCTATATAAAATGCGTTGGTTTACCATGTTTATCTCCGCTGTTTGTGTTTTGTTTTTAATCAAAGTAAAGGACATATAAAAAAAGTACTTTCACGGGAGAATAGTGCTTGGCTAAAGGTGGTGGACACTGTCGCACAATTCATACACTTAGTTGAAGTCTTCTGCTTGTGAAGTAAAATGGGGTTGACAGACCAACGCGACTCCTGGTGTGTAAATCAAGGGAGGTTCCTTGAATATCTCTTTGAGTAATGGTTGCTCTTATATTAGATGCCATTTGTCCATTAGTATGTTTTACAAACATGGTAACGATTCGTGAAATTGCGTCACGAACGGGGTAGAAGCTCCTCCAATTTGAAGTGAGGGAGGTTACTAACTCTAAAAATATTTAAAATGCATATCATTCCGTTTAATTCATAAGATTTGTCCAGAAGTTAACATATTTTATTAACTCAAAAAAATCAGGTGATATCCTTTTCTACACTTTTCAACTCGATTCATGCATTTAGAGAAAGGGGTTAGTGACAAAATAAACTTTGTAAACACAGTTAACGAAATCTGTAACAGAAGGTAGAGTAATCATAACTTTGGTTCATTTATTCGTTTACTGTCACAAAATCGGATTCTCTGAATGTACCGGAAATTCCTTTTTTGATTGTCGCAACGACCAAAAAAGCATTTGCCAGTTCAGTAAGACAGAATTTGTCTGTTCTGTCTTTGTAAGTGTTTAGTACTGTAAGATTAATGAGCCTTTTTTGAATCTTTTCTTTCTTCAAGAGCTACTAAAACTCGACTTATGTCTAGAAGTTACCCTGAGAAAATGGTCGAACAGATACTCTCAGAAGTTAACTACGGACAGACAGAAAAACAGCTCTAACACAGAAACAGAGAACGCACAAGAAACTTCCACCCTCCGTGACGCAATTTCAGACATCGTTAACATGTTTGGACACAATGGCTTTTAATACAAGAACAACCATTACTCAGAAAGATATTCAAGGAACCTCCCTTGATTTCTTACAGAAAAGGTAAATCGCATAAAGATATACCTCTTCAGTAAAGGCCGTGAACAACACAATGAGCACACAGCAGGAGTCGCGTCGGTCTGTCAACCCCATTTTGATCGCCGACAGTGGACTACAACTAAGTGTATGATTTGTAAAGATAGCCAGTTTTAAAATTTATTCCATCAGACGGGATCGAAAGGAGCCAATCATAAATTTTGAAAAATACAATTTCAAGTTACGTTCTAGAATGGCCGTTTGCCCCTACAAAGGACTGGATCTACCCACAATTCACCAGGAACTAATCATTAGCAAAATGGCGTAATCACACTCCCTGACGACAGTGAAACAATTATATCTCAATTCGCACATGATACCACTCTAATAGTCAACGACATTGAATCATTAACTGCAGGCGTCTCGGTGATAAATTCCTCTAGCATACTCTCAGGGTTAAAATTGAACCAAAAGAAACCCAAGGCGTTATGTGTCTTGCTTTGTGATTTATTAAACGTGTTCCAATATAGCGGCTACAGACATTCAGCCCTAGTTACATAACAATGAGCACGTGACGTGGTAAACACGTGATACTGTGACATTCCGCTTTCAATAAAAAAGGAAGAACGGCAAACACCATTTTTTTAGCTTTCTAAAAGTTCATGCTGATGCTTAATCAATGTCTTTAAAGTGTGTATCAAAACTGCAACTTGTTTCAAGTGGTTATTCAATTAACGGTTCTCTGCAACTAACAAATGAACGTTCCTCAAGTTCTGTTCATGTTGTCCTTCAGCAGCATGATTAAAATCTATGTATAGAATGTTCGATTGAGGCCTAAAACTGCTGTTTAAAAGTAAAAACTAAAATCCAAGCTTTCGCCGATCAACGGCATCATCAGGGATGAGAAAATATTCCGCGCGTGCTATATATATGCAAAGAAGGTGTAGGGTGAAATGTGTAAAAGATGTGACGTATGTATGCAAGCTATAGAAATAAACTGTGAGTAGAATAAAAGCTCTAATGATGGAGTGTCTCCAACCAAAGGATCTCTAAAAGCGCTAGGGATAAAAAATATAAAAAATTAAAAATAGAAGGTCTGCGAATTCAGTACATTCTTCTCGGGAACTGAGTGTGGGCTTGTACTTTCTAATGTAAAATGCTTCATAGAGGCGTAAATTAGCGGGGTCGTTTTCGCTCATGATTATCTTGACCTCAATGCCTTTGTAGTCTTCGTTCTGGCAGGAATGGATGTGTTTTTTAACAGAGGAGTTTGCGTTATTGATATGTTCTCTCACGCGATCATGGATGAAGCGTGTGGTGCTACCAATGTATTGTTGACCGCAGCTGTTACACGTGAGCTGGTATACAGCATTTCTTCGTAGACATAATCCGGTGTTAGAGATAGGGCATTTGTCTCTTGTGCACTTGCGCTCCGTGGGGGTGTGGGATAGGGCTTGTCTGAGAGTGTGGGATTTGTGGGCAATGCGTACTGGAATGTTTTCTTTTCTGAAAATGTTAGTGATCCTGTGATTGAGTCGTTCAGAAATGTAGGGGATCTTAAGATATGACCATTCTGTGCTGCTAGGTTGGGGGTCTCGTTGAGGATTTTGTGGGCGTTTTGTCTGCTCTATTCTGTCCTCTGGATAACCGTTGAGGCGAAGGATGTCATCGAATGTGTTTAGGTGTTGTTTGGCAGATGTATTTGAGGAGCATCTGTCCTTGATGCGTTTTCGCTCGTTGCGAATGAAGTTGAGTTTGGATTTGATTGATTGGCATACTGACTGAGATGGGACGAATAGTGGTTTCTTGGCTGGTTTCTTGTAGAATTCAAAGAGCTGATGCCATCTTTGGATATGGTGACTTTGAAATCGAGTAAAGACAATGACAAGCCATTCGACGTTGTTTGGTTTTTCAATTTCGAATTTCAAATTAGGGTGTACATTGTTTATTACGTCGTGGAAGTGGTCAGCTGCTTCTTCATTAGTTGTTTGGAGATAGATATCGTCAACATATCTCTTGTAAGGGCTTATCATTAGGTGCGAGGAGAGGGCGATGGTTTCGAGTTTGTCCATAAATAGGATGGCCAGTATACCTGAAATGCTGGAACCCATGGGTAGGCCCTCTCTTTGGCGAAAAACTTGATCTCTGAAGGAAAAATGCATGTTGTTAAGCGTGACTTGGAGGAGGTCCGAGACGTCTTGTCTGGAGAGGTGGAGTACTGGGTTTAGGATTCTATCCGTGGCATTAGTGATGGCTTCTTGTATAGGAATTGTGGTGTATAAAGATACAACATCAAGGCTAAATGGATAAGGTAACGCTTTGTTTGTTGTAAGATCGCCAGCCTGAATACATCTAATGAGACTGTTTTCTAAGTGGGCTGGGACATTTTTTCGGGCGTTGGCGAGGAGCCATGAGATGCGTTGGGTGGTCCATTGGTATTGGATACGATGGGTCGTATTTTGATGTCAGGGCTTGCTTTGTGTGTCTTGATGAGATGGTAAAACCTGGGCAGATCCGTGTTTGACGCGAGGAAGCTCCTTTGGACAAAGGGGGAAATTCATTTTGTAGGCAGATCTTCTTCCAGGCTGCGTTAACTTTATTTTCAACTGTCTTGGCTGTCATGGGGCACGTTTTGGTAGGTGTTGGCGTCACTAAGGTGATCAAGGGCGACCCGTGTGTATGTGTCTTGTTGTATCACGCAGAATTCGGTGCCTTTATCACTGGGGAGGCATTTACCTCTTTGAGTTCTTTTATAGTTTTCTTGTCTGTTTCGTCAATATTCGACCACTTCGGTTGGGTTGTAGCGCATTGAGAACGACTTGGAGTTTATGGTGAATCCTCTGCAGCTTGTTTTCCAGTTCGTCTTCAGACTGGGGTCTGTAGATGTGTCGGGTCTGTGGATAGGTGAGAAAATCTGACTTTTGAGGGTTTGACTCGCGATAATGTTTCCATCGTATTTGGTTTGCTAGTCGGTAGAACGCAATATTGATGCTCGTGATTGTGTGTTCATTTACTCCATGGGAGAGGCTGAACTTGGGCCTTTGGATAGGAGGTTGATTTCTTGGGTGTTAAGGTTATGTGTGAGGTCAGTGACTAGTTCCACTTCATTTGTTGTCTGGGTGTTGCTTGTCTCACCGTTGTTGTCGCGGTTGGAAGCTGATATAGAGCTGGCTTCATTTGGTGTCTTGGGACTGGGTGTTGCTTGTGTCACCGTTGTCGTCGCGGTTAGAAGCTGTATTTATTGGGTTGGGTGAATTATCATCTGAGTTGTAGTAACTGGTACTATTGTTTCTGAGGTTATCCAGTAGTTTTAGGAACTTTTTGCAGTGTAGGTTGCTGGCGGTGTTGTATGCCAGATATCTCTGGGAGCGGATCTGGGATGCTGCTTCAGGTGAGAACTGCGATGTTATCCTTTCGTTGAGTTGTTGTTGTTCGTGTTGTTTGATGGCGATAACTTTCCGAAGTGCTTTCTTGTTTTCGTTCAGAACGAAGCGTTTGGTTCTCAGTTTAGATTTCTCAGTGATGGATATGATCCCATAATCATATGGTAGTTTGAGATTTGCGATTGTCTTTGGGAAGATGTTGAGTCTGGAACATTGACGGAGGAATAAGAGTCGTTGTTTGGTGGCGGTGGACAAACTCGAAACCATCGCCCTCTCCTCGCACCTAATGATAAGCCCTTACAAGAGATATGTTGACGATATCTATCTCCAAACAACTAATGAAGAAACAGCTGACCACTTCCACGACGTAATAAACAATGTACACCCTAATTTGAAATTCGAAATTGAAAAACCAAAAACAACGTCGAATGGCTTGTCATTGTCTTTACTCGATTTCAAAGTCACCATATCCAAAGATGGCATCAGCTCTTTTGAATTCTACAAGAAACCAGCCAAGAAACCACTATTCGTCCACCATCAGTCAGCTATGCCAATCAAATCCAAACTCAACTTCATTCGCAACGAGCGAAAACGCATCAAGGACAGATGCTCCTCAAATACATCTGCCAAACAACACCTAAACACATTCGATGACATCCTTCGCCTCAACGGTTATCCAGAGGACAGAATAGAGCAGACAAAACGCCCACAAAATCCTCAACGAGACCCCCAACCTAGCAGCACAGAATGGTCATATCTTAAGATCCCCTACATTTCTGAACGACTCAATCACAGGATCACTAACATTTTCAGAAAAGAAAACATTCCAGTACGCATTGCCCACAAATCCCACACTCTCAGACAAGCCCTATCCCACACCCCCACGGAGCGCAAGTGCACAAGAGACAAATGCCCTATCTCTAACACCGGATTATGTCTACGAAGAAATGCTGTATACCAGCTCACGTGTAACAGCTGCGGTCAACAATACATTGGTAGCACCACACGCTTCATCCATGATCGCGTGAGAGAACATATCAATAACGCAAACTCCTCTGTTAAAAAACACATCCATTCCTGCCAGAACGAAGACTACAAAGGCATTGAGGTCAAGATAATCATGAGCGAAAACGACCCCGCTAATTTACGCCTCTATGAAGCATTTTACATTAGAAAGTACAAGCCCACACTCAGTTCCCGAGAAGAATGTACTGAATTCGCAGACCTTCTATTTTAATTTTAATATTCTATTTTATCCCTAGCGCTTTTAGAGATCCTTTGGTTGGAGACACTCCATCATTAGAGCTTTTATTCTACTCACAGTTTATTTCTATAGCTTGCATACATACGTCACATCTTTTACACATTTCACCCTACACCTTCTTTGCATATATATAGCACGCGCGGAATATTTTCTCATCCCTGATGATGCCGTTGATCGGCGAAAGCTTGGATTTTAGTTTTTACTTTTAAACAGCAGTTTTAGGCCTCAATCGAACATTCTATACATAGAGTTCCTCAAGTTCTTTAATGTGTAAATGTTCAGCTTATCTGGCGGATTCACTGTACGTCCAGATCGGGTAGTATATCTGCTGTTTGTCTCGGAGGGCTTTGGAGTATTTGCAGGGGAACTAGGTTCTATACTGTCTCCTGCTGGCTGAACAGTTCCATTCCCAGGTATTGATGGTGGTATGACAACTTTAGGTACTACCATCAGGGGTGGATGTTGCGTATGGGGTGTCGCATGGTCCGGCCTGAGGTGTGATCTTGTACAACGGTACACCTGCTGTTTTGCTATTCCTAACTGTATCCAACCTTGATGCTTTTGCTGTTCTCACAACAGTGCCTGGTTCCCAGGTCTTGGTTTGGTGATCGAGGATTCTTATTGGATGGCCTGGATGGAGTGGTTCTAGGGTTGGCCGTGCCTTCAGATTAAAATAGTGGCCTTGCTGGTCTTGTTGTCGTTGTAACTGTTCCCTAACTTGTGCTGAATCATCTGTAAGTTTGCACGGTGGGACATAAGTAACAAGTGTCCGAACTTTCTCTTTGTTAGCAGCTCTGCTGTTGATCCCAGTGGTTGGTAGAGGGTGTTGCTCTGTATGATAGTAGACCAATGTAAGGGTCTCCACCTTCCTCATCACAGTTCTCGAGTATGTTCTCACTGTCTTACCATGTGTCCATACTGTTCCCTAACTTGTGCTGAATCACTGTAAGGTTTGCACGGTGGGACATAAGTAACAGTGTTCCGAACTTTCTCTTTGTTAGAAGCTCTGCTGTTGATCCCAGGTGGTGGTAGAGGGTGTTGCTCTGTATGATAGTAGACCAATGTAAGGGTCTCCACCTTCCTCATCACAGTTCTCGAGTATGTTCTCCACTGTCTGTACCATGTGTTCCGAAGATCCATTGGCTTGCGGATAAAGTGGGGAACTGGCGATGTGCTCTATTCCATAAGAGGTGGTAAAATCTGCGAATTCCTTTGCACTGTACTGTGGACCATTGTCAGTTACTAACTGACTGGAGATGCCGTACTCTGCGTATATGCTCCTAAGATGAGTGATAACGGCTGCGGAGGTGGTGCTTGAAACCTTTCGGATGGCTGGAAACTTGCTATACTGGTCTGAGACAAGGAGGTACTGGTGGCCCTTGAAGTCGAACAAATCAGAGTTTAACCTTTCCCAATGGTAACTTGGTTGTTCTGGCTGGAGAATTGGTTCTTTCTGTTGCTGGCGTTGGTGTCTTTGGCAAGGATTACACTATTGTACGAGACTGATGACAACTTTGGTGATGCCTGGCCAGAAAACGCAGGTTCTGGCTCGGAGCAGGCATTTCTCCTGACCCAGATACCCTTGATGAATGATTTCTAACATCTCCTGTCGAAAGGATGGCTGGATAACGATGCGATCACCCTTAAGTATTAACCCATCTTCAATGGTTAACTCGTCTCGAAAGTTCCAGAAATCGTGCAGTGCTTCTGGGCATTTTTCTCTCTTATATGGCCATCCTTTGTAATCCATCTCTTTCAGTTTGCTCATGGTGAAAATCATGGACCGTCTCCTCCCGAATCTGCTGCAGTCTCGCTGGCGATGCAGTAAGCGACCTGGTGACATGGTGTATGTCAAACTGAGGTAGCTGGTTGTTGCCAGATGTCGGTTGTGGTGAGATTCTTGACAAGGCATCAGCAATAGGTACCTCAGCACCTGGCGTTGGGGTCGAAATATCTGAGCACACCGAGGGTGGACACTTCAGCTTTAACTGCATTAAATGCACGATCGTGTTCTGGCCCCCACATATAGGTTACCTCTTTCTTAGTTACCTCACGGAGAGGAGCAGTAATGGTGGCCAGGGGGGCTGAGTACCGTGTGAGGTAGTTGACCAAGCCTAGGAAACTTTGAAGACTCTTGACATCTTCTGGGGGTTGCATGTTTTGTATAGCTGGGACTTTGCTGTCATCAGGTCTTACACCTTGGGCTGTCCAGGTGTGTCCGAAGAGGCTAATCTCTTCGCTTTTGAATTGCAACTTCTCTTTGTTAAATACTATGCCCTCTTGCTGCGCACGTTCCATGAGGGAGACATATAGACCAAAGGGCAGCCTGGTGAAACGAAATCTACCAAAGGGGTTAGAAAAGCTAGTGAGGTAGGAGCTTTATTCGTCAAGTGGGACGTGCCAATACCCTTTCTTAGCATTAACAAGTGTAAAGAACTTGGCATCGTTGAGTTTAGTCACCACTTCATCGATTGTTTTGCAGTAGTGTTGTTCCCTCTTGACCCACTTGTTTAAGTCCCGGGGATCTAGGAATACTCTAAGCTTGGTAATCTCTCCCTTTTCATTTGTTGACTCTGACAGAACTATGCTGTTTACCCAATCTCTAGGTATGTCAACTGGTGTGATGACAACAAGTTCTAGCATGTTGTCGATTTCTAGCCTGTAGAGCTCTCGTAAGTGGACTGATACCGAGCGCGGTGGATGAATGACGAGTTCTGCGTCAGGTTCAATGGTTATATGGTATGGTTTAATTCTGAACTTGCCTAGCCCTTCGAAGCGGTCCTGGTAGTCACTGAGGAGTTCCTCTTTGGTGAGTTGGGTGTGAGATTTGCACTCTGCTGACTATCGGGTGACGGCTTTGTCTTGTCTTGTACATTTGATCCCTGTGTAAGGTTGCAGTCAAATTTCACAAGTTCTAAGTCACTGCAAGTTTTGCATCCTAGCATTGCCGGGCCTGTGACTTCGGTAACTTCAAATGACACTGCCTTAACATCACCATTGTGGTGTAGATACAACTGACAGGAGCCAAGACTGTTTATGTGGTGTCCTCCATAAGCTGTGATTTTGCACTGCGGTGGAATGAGTTGTCTTTCTAGGGCTGTGTAACCACTTTGTCATAGTCCCGCTTGGACATTGCATTCATCTCTGCACCAGTATCTGTCTTACACTTTATTGGTGTGGTGTGCCTGTGGTATGGCTTGGTAGTTAGCTGCATTTCAACTATGGCTTTCTTACCATGTCCTTCCGACTGGATATTATCAATCTCACCTGCACACTTATTTGTGTCCTGACATTGTTCTGCAGTCAGAATCCCTAAGAAAACTCTTTCATCAGGGTCTGGGTCGGTCGGTCGACCTGTTTGTACTCCTTTCCTTTGTGGCCTCTTTGCCCCAATGCGGCTTACTTTTAGGCTTGTTTTTGCCTTTGCTCAATTCTCTTCTGCCTGGGGAGTTAACTTGGATGGGGTTTGTCATGGCCTGTAATTGGAGTTTAGTAGCTTCCCCTGTACGCGCGATTTCACGAGCCTTCTGAAATGTTACTTTGTTTCCTTCGGCTATACATTTCGGTTATAATCAGAAGCACAGCAAGATGAAGCCTCAGGATTTGACTGCCCACAAGAACCATGAAGTTTTCTCAGTAAATATCTCTCCCATGAAAAGGATGATATACAATTATGTTATTTGCCGGCCTAGGTCGGTCCGTACTGGGAAAAACCGTGCCTGCGGCCTCGGGCCATACTCGAGACTGAAATGTGCTTCACAACGCCAAACTTGCAATAATATTACTGAGCTACAACTTTTTGTGTACGCCCGTGTATGGCCATGTACACTTGTGTGTGGCCATGTATGCCCGTGTACGCCCGTGTATGGCCATGTCTACCCTGTATGTCCATGTATACTTGTGTATGGCTATGTATGCCCGTGTATACCCGTGTACGCCCGTGTATGGCCATGTATATCCGTGTATGTCCATGTACACTTGTGTACGGCCATGTATGCCCGTGTATACCCGTGTACATCCGTGTATGGCCATGTATACCCGTGTATGTCCATGTATACTTGTGTATGGCTATGTATGCCCGTGTATACCCATGTACGCCCGTGTAAAGCCTTGCATACCCGTGTATGTCCATGTATACTTGTATATGTCCGTGTATACCCGTGTACGCCCGTGTATAGCCATGTATACCCGTGTATGTCCATCTATACTTGTGTATGGCAATGTATGTCCGTGTATAGCCATGTATGCCCGTGTATAGCCACGTATGCCCGTGTATAGCCATGTATGCCCGTGTATAGCCATGTATGCCCGTGTATAGCCATGTATGCCCGAGTATAGCAATGTACACCCGTGTATGGCCATGTATACCCGTGTATGTCCGCGTATACTTGTGTATGGCCATGTATGCCCGTGTATAGCCGTGTACGTCCGTGTTTGGCCGTGTATCCCCGTGTATGGCCATGCACGCCAGTGTATGGCCATGTATACCCGTGTATGTCCATGTATACTTGTGTATGGTCATGTATACCCGTGTATATCTGTGTTTGCCCGTGTATGGCCATGTATACCCGTGTATGTTCATGTATACTTGTGTATGGCCATGTATACCCGTGTATGGCCATGTATACGCGTGTATGTCCATGTATACTTGTGTATGCCCGTGTACACCTGTGTATACCCATGTACACCAGTGTATGGCCATGTATGCCCGTGTATAGGCGTGTACGCCCGTGTATGGCCATGTATGCCCGTGTATGGCCATGTATACCCGTGTTTGGCCATGTATACCCGTGTATGTCCATGTATACTTGTGTATGCCCATGTACACCTGTGTATGCCCATGTACACCAGTGTATGGCCATGTATGCCTGTTTATAGCCGTGTACGCCCGTGTATGGCCATGTATGCCCGTGTATGGCCATGTATACCCGTGTATGTCCATGTATACTTGTGTATGCCCATGTACACCTGTGTATGCCCATGTACACCAGTGTATGGCCATGTATGCCTGTTTATAGCCGTGTACGCCCGTGTATGGCCATGTATGCCCGTGTATGGCCATGTATACCCGTGTATGTCCATGTATACTTGTGTATGCCCATGTACACCTGTGTATGCCCATGTACACCAGTGTATGGCATGTATGCCCGTGTATAGCCGTGCATGCCCGTGTATGGCCATGTATACCCGTGTATGTCTATGTATACTTGTGTATGCCTGTGTACGCCTGTGTATGCCATGTACACCAGTGTATGTCTATGTATACTTGTGTATGCCCGTGTATGCCTGTGTATGCCCATGTAGACCAGTGTATGGCCATGTATGCCCGTGTATATCCCTGTACGCCCGTGTATGGCCATGTATACCCGTGTATGGCCATGTATACCCGTGTATGGCCATGTATACCCGTGTATGGCCATGTATACCCAAGTATGGCCATGTATACCCGTGTATGTCCATGTATACTTGTGTATGCCCATGTACACCTATGTATGCCCATGTACACCAGTGTATGGGCATGTATGCCCGTGTATAGCCGTGTATGCCCGTGTATAGCCGTGCACGCCCGTGTATGGCCATGTATGCCCGTGTATGGCCATGTATACCCGTGTATGGCCATGTATCCTTGTGTATGCCCGTGTACACCTGTTTATGCCCATGTACACCAGTGTATGGCCATGTATGCCCGTGTAAAGCCGTGTATGCCCGTGTATAGCCGTGTATGCCCGTGTATAGCCGTGTACGCCCGTGTATGGCCATGCATGCCCGTGTATGGCCATGTATACCCGTGTATGTCCATGTATACTTGTGTATGCCAGTGTACACCTGTGTATGCCCATGTACACCAGTGTATGGCCATATATGCCCGTGTATAGCCATGTATGCCCGTGTATGGCCATGTATACCCGTGTATGTCCATGTATACTTGTGTATGCCCCTGTACACCTGTGTATGCCCATGTACACCAGTGTATGGCCATGTATACCCGTGTATAGCCGTGTATTCCCGTGTATAGCCGTGTACGCCCGTGTATGGCCATGTATACCCATGTATGGCCATGTATACCCGTGTATGTCCATGTATACTTGTGTATGCCCGTGTACACCTGTGTATGCCTATATACACCAGTGTATGGCCATGTATGCCCGTGTATAGCCGTGTACGCCCGTGTATGGCCATGTATGCCCGTGTATGGCCATGTATACCCGTGTATGTCCATGTATACTTGTGTATGCCCGTGTACACCTGTGTATGCCCATATACACCAGTGTATGGCCATGTATGCCCGTGTATAGCCGTGTATGCCCGTGTATAGCCGTGTACGCCCGTGTATGGCCATGTATACCCGTGTATGTCTATGTATACTTGTGTATGCCTGTGTACGCCTGTGTATGCCCATGTACACCAGTGTATGTCTATGTATACTTGTGTATGCCCGTGTATGCCTGTGTATGCCCATGTAGACCAGTGTATGGCCATGTATGCCCGTGTATATCCCTGTACGCCCGTGTATGGCCATGTATACCCGTGTATGGCCATGTATACCCGTGTATGGCCATGTATACCCAAGTATGGCCATGTATACCCGTGTATGTCCATGTATACTTGTGTATGCCCATGTACACCTGTGTATGCCCATGTACACCAGTGTATGGGCATGTATGCCCGTGTATAGCCGTGTATGCCCGTGTATAGCCGTGTACGCCCGTGTATGGCCATGTATGCCCGTGTATGGCCATGTATACCCGTGTATGGCCATGTATACTTGTGTATGCCCGTGTACACCTGTTTATGCCCATGTACACCAGTGTATGGCCATGTATGCCTGTGTATAGCCGTGTATGCCCGTGTATAGCCGTGTATGCCCGTGTATAGCCGTGTACGCCCGTGTATGGCCATGCATGCCCGTGTATGGCCATGTATACCCGTGTATGTCCATGTATACTTGTGTATGCCAGTGTACACCTGTGTATGCCCATGTACACCAGTGTATGGTCATGTATGCCCGTGTATGGCCATGTATACCCGTGTATGTCCATGTATACTTGTGTATGCCCTTGTACACCTGTGTATGCCCATGTACACCAGTGTATGGCCATGTATACCCGTGTATAGCCGTGTATTTCCGTGTATAGCCGTGTACGCCCGTGTATGGCCATGTATACCCATGTATGGCCATGTATACCCGTGTATGTCCATGTATACTTGTGTATGCCAGTGTACACCTGTGTATGCCCATGTACACCAGTGTATGGTCATGTATGCCCGTGTATAGCCATGTATGCCCGTGTATGGCCATGTATACCCGTGTATGTCCATGTATACTTGTGTATGCCCGTGTACACCTGTGTATGCCCATGTACACCAGTGTATGGCCATGTATACCCGTGTATAGCCGTGTATTTCCGTGTATAGCCGTGTACGCCCGTGTATGGCCATGTATACCCATGTATGGCCATGTATACCCGTGTATGTCCATGTATACTTGTGTATGCCCGTGTACACCTGTGTATGCCTATATACACCAGTGTATGGCCATGTATGCCCGTGTACAGCCGTGTACGCCCGTGTATGGCCATGTATGCCTGTGTATGGCCATGTATACCCGTGTATGTCCATGTATACTTGTGTATGCCCGTGTACACCTGTGTATGCCCATGTACACCAGTGTATGGCCATGTATGCCCGTGTATAGCCGTGTATAGCCGTGTATGCCCGTGTATAGCCGTGTACGCCCGTGTATGGCCATGTATACCCGTGTATGTCTATGTATACTTGTGTATGCCTGTGTACGCCTGTGTATACACCAGTGTATGTCTATGTATACTTGTGTATGCCCGTGTATGCCTGTGTATGCCCATATAGACCAGTGTATGGCCATGTATGCCCGTGTATAGCCCTGTACGCCCGTATATGGCCATGTATACCCATGTATGGCCATGTATACCCGTGTATGTCCATGTATACTTGTGTATGCTCGTGTAGACCTGTGTATGCCCATGTATTCTTGTGTATGCCCGTGTACGCCTGTGTATGCCCATGTACACCAATGTATGGCCATATACGCCCGTGTATACCCATATATGCTTGTGCATGCCTATGTACCTCAGTGTATGGCCATGTATGCCCGTTTATGGCCATTTATGCCAGTGTATGCCTATGTACTTTTGCGGTACACCGTATTAGAGCATGGTAAACCACTATATGATACTTACACTACGTATCTACGTAATTATTATGTACCTACCGCTGGTCACTGATCAGGTTTCACTCGACGTTTTCATCTATTTGCCAGACAGCCAGCAATCTTGATCTTAACGCGTCTGTTGAAGGTTTTAACAATGGAGCTTTGGGCGTTTTCTTTGAACAAGGTTGGCAAATATTCATTGCAGAATTGTTTGTATCGCCGTTGTTCTTTGGCCGGATGTTTTGTCAGTCGTAAAACAAAAAGAAAGGTAAGATGAGATCGGCAACGCTGCGCTGTCTTACATTAGTTTACAAAATAGTCGGTATCATATAAGTCTTTTAAAAGCTTGATGGCTTTTCCAAGCTTAAAATGGCACTGAAACTAGCAAAATTTGATTTCTATAATCAAAGTTATTTTCTAATATTAATTTGCCTAACGCCCAAAGATATGTTAAGTACGATAACTTTTAAAGCCTTGATTGAGTCTGCAAACCATCACTTTCGGTTTCGGTTTTGAAACTCGTGTGAAATGGGGTTTAATCACACAGATCAGGTCAAGGTTTGAGTCGATTGGGAGGATATAGACACTTTTGGGCAAATGTCATTTTCGCGATCCCATCTTAGTCAGTTTCTGTTTATGATCTACTTTATAAAGCCTTTTAAGTAGTTCATTCTCAAATAAATTGACACATTTGTTAAACTGAATGTAGAACACCTTACTTTTCACCAACATTTTGGTACATTTATCTGCAAAATCCCGAAAATGTGCGACCCCATTATAGTAACTCTATTGAAAATGCAACCCTATTATAGTCAGCCCAGTCGTGAAAATGCGCCCCCATCCAGTGGCACATCCCCATTAGCCTTTTACTAAGAAGTACCCCCCCCCCCCAAACACACCCTGTTACCCTTCTCCTGTGTCAGTTTATCTTTGTGTATGTAAATAAGCTTACAATTTACTTATGTTGTTTCAGTAATACTTCTTTTATTTAAAGAGTTGTTTTCAATTTGGTATTTTACCCTGTGGTGAGTAAATTCGCCATCATGCTAAATCAAGTGATCTCAAAGTCGTAAATAAGCTCAGTTACTAACCTTTGATTGTCACACCTTGCATATCGTGGTACTAAAGTGTCCTTTCTGTTTATGGCACTGAATGTTTGTTGTAGAATTTTTTGCTATGTGGTAAGCTTATACTTTCCTCTCGTAAATGTTGTTTTGGCTGTTTATTGTTGGGACTAGCTAATACCGCATTATTCAGTGTAAGGTTAGTATTAGAATCAAATTATTTACCTTGATAAATCTTCATTGTCTAGTAGCTTCTCCACCCAATGTTAAGTCGTACAATGGTCAAATTTTTACCCCTGTAATTTTTATTTTTATCGCATAGAATTCCACGAAAGATTAAAAATGCTGTTAACCATTCATTAATATCTGCATTGGTTCTGGAGATATTTAAGTTTGAAAATGTGTAAAATATGCAAATGAGAGGATTGATGATGTCATGCACTCAACCCAATATAGCATCAAGTATACAAATAGAGCTATATCAGTCAAATTTGCAGCTGAGACCATTGAAACTTAGTAGGCTAATAGTTCTACAGGCAACACACCTATGGCTACTCACTCTTTTCCAGTCCTCTT
>JAEMWC010000040.1:1637500-1640000 GCA_016490735.1 Pachyseris speciosa
CGTAATGGTTCCAGGGCAATGGCCTCTTCTTCATCATCTAGTGGTTGAACTCGTGTATGTACAAACTCATTTATTTTTATATGATCAACGTATCACCTAAATCATGTAACCAAAAGTTTCCTTGTGGCCTATGCTTAAAATGGTTAACCGCTAACCATGATCAAGCACTCCAGTGTGATAACTGCCATCTTTGGATCCATTACAAATGTAATGGTTTAACCCTTGAAGACCACCAACATCCTCAACTAATTAAGGAGGTATGGTTCTGTAAAGTACATGTATGTATTGCTAATATTTTCCCTTTTAATTCTTTAAATGAATTTGAATTCAATGCTCTAATGAATTCTAAGAAACCTTCTGACATTGAACTACTACCTTCCCTTGATATAAAGTCCAAAATATCTGGCCTAAGTAATTTAGATAATTCTGATATTGAGTCAAATATACCTAATCCTATAAATTCTAAGTACTATTACCCATCAGATTTTGAGAAACTAATTTTATCATCTTCAACAAGTAATTTTTCCTTATTTCATATCAACTGAAATAGTCTTGATGCCCATCTGGGTGATCTACAGACTACACTTGCATTGTTGAATTTTCCTTTCCATGTCTTACGCATAAGTAAAACCAGGTAAAACCTTAAAACAGGTTTCAAAATGAATGTTGATCTGGATGGTTTCACACTTCATTACCAACCCTCCAGATCTGCTGCTGGTGGTGTGGCAATTTATACTAGTAGATCTTTAAATGCCTTCAAACGAACTGACCTAAGTATAACTGATGATGAATTCGAAACTATGTGGGTTGAAATTATTAATACTAAAGCTAATAACATCTCGTGCTGTTGTGCCTATAGGCTGCCGTCTTTCAATCCTGTAAAGTTTAAGGAACATTTTGAGTCAATTTTATCTCAGTTATCAAGAGAAAATAAGAATATGTTCCTTATGGGAGACTTTAACATTAACCTATTAAACTGTGAAAGCCATCCGGAATCTAATGATTTCCTACTAATGCGGAACTCTTATTTTCTTCTTCCCTATATTTTACAACCAACACGTATTACTGAAAGATCTGCAACCCTAATCAATAATATATTAGCAAATACTTATGCCATGAATGCTACTAGTGGCAACCTAGTCCTAAGAATCTCTGATCATCGTCCTCAATTTTTGATTGTACATAATGTTAAGGTAGATTATACAACTTTAAAATATTATAAAAATGATTATTCTAAGTTTGATGAAGAAAAATTTATCAATGATTTCTCACTTCTTGACTGGGCTAACATTTTTGATAGTAATTTAGATGCTAACAATACATTTGATGTTTTTATGATCAAATCTCCCAGTTTATTAACTGTCATGCACCTTACAAGAAGCTGTCAAAGCATGAAATAAAGTTATCCACTAAACCATGGATTACAAAAGACATACTTGCAAAGATAAGATACAGAGATAAGCTCTATTCCCAGGTCATGAAAAGTAAGCAATTAGATCCAAATCTGATATCTCTTCACAAGAAATTCAGGAATAGTGTTGTTAAAGATATCAAAGCCAGCAAGTCTAATTACTTAAAGAATTACTTTTTGTGTAACAGGAATAATATTGAAAAAATCTGGTCTGGAATTAGATCAATCATAAACATAAGTTAAGTTAAAGCTGACTATATTCCCACCCTTTGTCAATCTATTGACAATCCCTGTGCTATTGCCAACATCTTAAACAATTTTTTTGATAAAGATATTCCACAGGGGAGTTGCTAAATGGCAATTTTCCTGAATCAATGTTCCTTTCCCCTATCACCTCATTTGAAGTTGAGTCTTACATATCTCAAATGGATAATAACAAATCTATTGGCCCTTGCAGTATTCCAGTCAGGTTGTCAAAAATTCTTAAAATCCATATTTTTCCACTTCTTTCGTCCCTAATTAATGATTCTTTTCTCTGTGGCATTTTTCCAAATACACTTAAATTGGCAAGAGTTACTCCGGTTTTCAAGAAAGGCTCTAGACAAGACAAAGATAATTATAGGCCAATATCAGTGCTATCTGTTTTAAGCAAAATATTTGAAAAAGCTACAGTGTAATAGTATGTATAAGCGCCTCTATGGTTATCTTGAATGTCATAATGTTCTCTACTCACTTCAGTTTGGCTTTAGGCAGAAGTGTTCAACTAATCACGCACTCATAAGTATCACTGAATCTATTTGTTACTCAACTCACAACAATGAGTTTGGCTGTGGTATTTTCATTTATTTAAAAAAAGCCTTTGATACAGTAAATCATTCTATTCTTTTGCTGAAATTGCATCATTATGGAGTAAGAGGTAAAGTCTATGATGATTGGTTTCAATCTTATCTATCCAACAGAGAACAATTTGTGTGTTAATGGTCATGACTCTGATTCCCTATCAGTCCCTTGTGGGGTTCCTCAAGGATCTGTTCTTGGACTTTTGTTGTTTTTGTTATATATCAATGACTTACCTAATGCCTCAAAATT